>CAJNIZ010046927.1:0-38245 GCA_905231905.1 Symbiodinium pilosum | reverse complement strand
GTGCGTGCGTGCGTGCGTGCGTGCGTGCGTGTGTGCGTGCGTGCGTGCGTGCGTGCGTGCGTGCGTGCGTGCGTGCGTGCGTGCGTGCGTGCGTGCGTGCGTGCGTGCGTGCGTGTGTGTGTGTGTCTCAGAAATGTTGCGAGGCTACGTGTTTTTTTCGGGTGTGTCCTTAGCAGCCCAGCATCTGCGGAAGCTTGGCTTTTGGTAGATAACATAACCCCCGTACATACCCCTTGAATTAAATTCTGCCCGCTATATACGCTACGCATTCTCTATGTTAGAGGGTGGAGGGTGTTGAGTTTTGGGTGGCAGAGATTCATAGTTGAGCTTCAACCTGGTGGTACATGGAAGCCTTTCAGAAGAACATAGGGATCCCCATAACTCTCCGGCAATCCCGTATGTAGCCTTACAGCCTTAGTGTGCCTAAGGGCCCCATGTTTTGAGAACCCCCTACATGGTTTGGCACACACAGGAATGCACGGCCTTGCCATTTTCAAAAAACAAGGACCTGCCTATTGGCCCGATAGTCAAAAGCCTGAAGCTCTACGTGGCAAGTATTTCTTGTGCTGCCTTGCGTTCTCAGAAAGTTCGGATTGGCTACGCCCAACTTCGGCAAGTCTGGGGACTAGCTCCAAACATGAGACCCAGCGCCTTCCGACTGCTAGTCCTTCTGTTCAGGGTTTCGGGTGTAGAGCCCAGGGTTCTGGGTTCAAAGGGTCTGAGGTTCAAAGTTCAAAGCTTTGAGCCACAAGGAGGGAAGCAAAGCACCTAAATCCTTGGAATTCCCTAAGGCTTGCCAGGTTTAGTAGCCCTGAAGTCAGCTTTTGCAGCTGAGTTTTTGGCAAACGGTGGTAACTCTGTCCCAAGTATAGCTACAGCTAGAAAAAAAGACTCATTCGTGATTCGCCCTAAACAAGGGTCAATCCCCGCGTAGCCAGGCGTCCTTGCAAGAGGAGAATGCTGTGGCCCTGGAACGAGCTGTCGCCCTGGAAGCCCACAGCAAGGGGGAGGTAGACCCTGAGCTGTACTTTGTCCTAGGAGTTTCATAGAAGACTCCCCTACGACGCCCCCTTTAGAAAAGTCATCTGGAAATAGAAGACCAGCTACATCTGCGGAAGATTCTCTAGCCCTAGAAGTTTGCCTCAAAGTTCTGGATGCCAAAAGCAGACTTCAATCTGGCGCCCTGAGAGAGTACAGCTTCAGACCCTAGCTTATAGTTGCTTAGGTTTTCAGGCCTTACCTGAATCCCACGGTGAGATGTGCGTGCTATATTATGGGGGAACCTTTTCTTTGATGAACTCCCAGTTGAAGCCTTGAAATCTACACCCAATAGATCTTAACATATATACCCTAAGCCCCAAATTCCGAGCTTTGCATCTACGCCCTGAACAGCGACACTCTGAATCCTACATTGTTTAAAAACCGGGACAGCTTCACATCAAAGGAGCAACTGCGTTCCGAGCTGACTGCCGAGCAAGCGCGACGCGAGTCCGAAGCTTCCCAGGCACTGATCACTTGACATGGGCTTTGTCCAAACTCCTTCAAGGAAGTTATATAGGGGATTATATAACGCCCATTTATTTATGGTTCAGGGCTTAAAGTCTAAACTCCTTAAAGAGGGTTATATAGGAGATTATTTAGGGGAGTATTGTAGATCGCTCACATGGGGTTCAGATTGACCTTGAGGGTTTAGGGGTTATAGGGTGAAGAAATTTAGGCTTAGGGTTGTGTCGCTGCAATCCAGATGCAAGAAAGGGTTTAGGGTTGTCCTGGATACTGCTGTTCAAGCTTTTGCTTATGATACGCCCTATCATCATCTAAAACTATTATTGGTATCATGGTTCCAGGACAGGCATCGCGCAGTGTGCATGCTTAAGGTCTGTGTGTATAGTTATGTAAATCTAGAAGCCGAGTTTTCTCAGTTAATTCCTAACAACCTGCTTACCGTAAACGTGGTAGAATGTAGCAAAAAACACTGGTCTATTAAATTCGGCCATTGCATTATGCAGAACCATACTAGCAGGGACACCTTTCATGAACATCTCCTGGGCCAATCTTGGGTTAAAGATCCGGGATGCTCGTGCCAGGAGGTAGTTTAATAGGAATCATTGGGAACCGTGCTTGCGTGAGTAAGGAGCGTCTACATAGGTTGTAAACTGATCCAGGGCAGCCGTAATCATTCACTGCTGGGCGGGTAGAAGCCTGAGGCTGACTGCGACATGCAAACTCAGACATTATAGTATATTACGGTATGTTATGTCATATGTTGTAGCATATTAGAGTACGTTATGGTGTATTATAGTATATTCAGATCCGCCCTGCATTTTATTCTGAAGGCAGCTGCTGCTATGACGGAGCTACATGCCACCATCAAGCAGTTGCAGGACGCACTGCCTCTGCTGTATTCTGCTGTAATGGCCTAAGCTGTGCATATATCCGGCTTCACGATGGCAATCTAGCTGTTCACTAGCATTGGGCAACTTCTTCTTCCTAACATAGGGTTTAAGGGTTTAGGGGTTTAGGGTTTAGGATTTAGGGTTTCGGGTTTCGGGACTTTTGAGAGCCCTTGCAGGACAGGAAGGGCAAAGGAGGGGACCCTCTTTTTTTGGAAGCCTTCAATGCAGCCTGTGGCCTCCACCCTGTATTGCCGTTAGTCTATCGACTTCAGGCAGACTTTGTGATGTGTCATCTGATACATTCCAAGACTTGTTGTGACACACCCTTTATACAATACTCTTGGTTTCAGGCGAATTTGAAGACGCGTGCCTGATTTTTCGGGCAACTTCCAGACACTTCTGAACCCCAAATTCCTCAATCCGAATCGGGCTCTCTTTGAAAAGAATGGCGAAAGTTTTGACAGGGCCCTGAGGTGACTTTCAAGCCCCGAATAGCTTCAAGGCAAAAGACGCCTCATCATCGTATATCCCCCAAAGTCCCACCAATACAGTCCAACTTCAATGACTGAAGTCTTGAAAGCAAGAAATTCCCCTGAGCTGTTAAGAAAGCCCCAAGGAGTCAGGGCCAGCAAGGGATCCTGCAGGCAGCGGAGGCCTCGCAGCTTTCGGTTAAGGATTTACTTGGAGATTCCTAGGTACTTTAAGGTGGGGAGTGGAGTTGTAATCAGCTTATCACCACTAACCCCATGGACGGCTAGGTGCATGAACGTGTGACAGCATGAAAGCATTCCATATGAGCTGATTGCATGATCATTGCACAAGGGAATCCACCGCTGCACTCGGCACTCCTACTGACGAATTCTTGCGACCCATAGCCACCAGGACATTCCCTCAAAATATGCAGAGATGTCTCCGGCGTTATGGGGTCATCAAGGATCCATACTGGCATGAGCTTGTCCTGCATTTACCTTTGTCATTGGTACCCCGTGACATGGTATCCCTATACCAATTTGGCAGCGTCCTTGTGGGATGTAAGTTGGGGTTCCAAAATTCGAAGGATGAATGCTAGCCTGCCCGGCTCATTATCAGGAAGTAGTTTTCAGCCCATTTGAAGGTTCGGATGGCTGGGGTGACTTGGACTTCGCCGTTGGCGCTGCTGCCCCCTCTGGGACGGCCGCTGTGATGCAATGGAGCGAGAGAATAATTCCAAACACTTTTATTGTTACGCTCGCGCTCGTGGATTTAGCAACAAAGCCCAGACGATGGAATTAATGAACTCACGTCGCACATTTCCAGCATGAGATGGTGGGGTTCCGTTCGTCATCGTCAAGAACCAAGGCAGCAACGCCCGTGGACGTTCTCAACACAGCGGTTGCCGAAGACGAAGGTCACAGGGTCTCCCCGAAATATGCCGAAAGCTATCAACATTACCACCGTGAGAAGGCCCAGAAAAGCCTTCAACCTGCTCCACCTTGGCACATGATACTGGTATCATCTTGAGACATCCGCCCTGTATCTCAGTCGATATCTAGTTAGGCAGTTTCCCGGGCCCCAACCATCCGCGATGCCAAGCCGCACAAGTTCGCTCATCTCTGCCGTGTTCACCTTGCAGGCAGCGGAGACGGTTGGGCAAACGATCTGGACCTTGGCACCTTGGCTTGGGCAAGGGGTGAAATACCTGTGTCTCTACTCTCTGGAACAGAGGTCCCACTCAAGTCTGGCAAGCCGCGCTTTTCGATGCTGGTAAGCAAAGCTTGATACTGTAGCCTGCAGACCATCCTGTCATCATGAACATGGGAGTTTCCCAACATGATTCTAATACAACCCGCAAGGGTGGCCCCATAATTATTTCGTCATAGGATATGCATTCCCAATCGCCACCCATATCGCATTGCAACCAGGTCTTCAGGGTGATGCTGGGGGCACTATGGGAGCAGCTCGGCTGAGAAATAGCTGCCAGCAAGCAATGCTCGCCAAGGGCTTGGGTGAAGTAGGGCTTTCACCTGGAGATGTACCATAGGGATCAGGAGATTCTGGAGGTGACATGTACTTGAGATGCTACCAAAGTGGGGTTCCAAGTAATGCCCTACGCTGAGTGATAAGCACGAAATAATTAAGGCCCGACCTAGAAGCCCATGTGGTGGATGCCTCACTGTGCTCGAAAGTCTTGACCGAACCATGCACCAAGCTACTCTCAGAAGGCGGAGGGAAGTGGAGTACGCGCCTCAAACATTGCTTAGCGAAGCTCCAAACCCTCAACCGGATCGTAAGCCGTCAACTGAACATCTAAATCCAAAGTCCCAGACCAGATCCTAAGCTCCGTAGAAAATGCTGCAATCTAAGGCGAAGTACCCCCCTATCTTTTTGCAGTTAATGCAGTTTAGTAAGGTCCCATGCTAGGGGCCCGTGGCCTTAACTTTTACATGCCAGGATGAGGCAGACACCTTCAAGTCTCAGCTCGAGCAGCTTCAGTCAGAGTTGGCGGCTGAGCGCGACGGACGCGCTGCTGACGTTTCGAAGGCGCGCAAATCCTAAAGCCTGCAAACCAGCAACGCGATTTAGGGGTTGGGCTTGGGGGCTTCATGCAGATGTTTTTGGAACGCTATCGCGCGCTCGCCTTGGCTGTTGGCGTGCGCACCACAGAGAAAGCACCTCCTCGGAAGCACTCATACAAGGCTCCTTCGACCATCCCTCCGGTGCCTGGAAAAAAGGGGGGGGGGGGGCGGCGGGGGCTGTGGGCGAATTGCAATGTTGCGCAAATTTGTTTATCAAGCACCCAAGAAACTTGAAGGTGTTCTGCAACACGTGCAGAAATGTATAGCTTTCTTATGGCTGGTACACATACATACGTTTATATCTAGATTTACGTTTGCAGACTGTAGGGGCAATCTAGGTTCTGGGATTGGGTTCTTTCCTGGATGTAGAGATGAAAGTCAGCGCTTGTGGCCTGATCTGTTGGGGCCGAGTCAAAGGGTTTCAGGTTCAGGCCGGGCCCAGCACTTGGCTCGTTTCTGCGTAGCAGACTGGACCAGATTTTCAACTGCATTGTTTCGAGGCCAACCTAATCGCGAGGGGCGGGCAGGTGGCAGGCAAAGGCATTGTGCATAAACATGGTAAGGGCGTCAAAGGTATGGTTCCTATTTGGTCCCGTACATTCCGGATATTTAGGCTTATTACCCAATAAGAGACCCCAATTGTGAAGACCCTGCGTTTATGTTTGTATGTCTGTGTGTATATTCATATTCATCTATCCAGCGGCTCTTAGAGTCACAGGCTGAGCCCCAGGCAACTAAATCCTGAACGAGCAATACCTGCGCTCCCCCTGAAGGAGCCAAAACGGAAATTTCCAAACCGACTTTTTTTTTATGTTGGCAAAGCAGGAGCTATGATTGGGAGGTTCCATTTTTGGATCGTGTTTACAGGGTGGCTCTGATTTGGCATACAATGCCTAGACCGAGCGCAGACTTCCCATGTTGCCATAAACGTTAGTGCAAAAGCCCAGCCCTGGGCCTGAGGCAGCAGAGGCAGCCGAGCTGTTCAATGCCACCATTAGGCAGCTGCAAGAAACGATACTTAGCCGTTTTCTACGCTTGGAGGCTATGCTTTCCAAAGGACTTGGGGGCCAAGATTCATACCGTACAGGTACCTGTTTTTTTTTTGGGCTTGGGGCAATGCGCAGACCTTTGATTGGGAAGCGCTGGCTGCAGCGTTTAGGTTGGAGTTGGCGGTTTGAGCTCATTCGGTCTAGGGTCTTTGATCAGGAAAGAAGAGGGCTGTGCCAAGGTATGTTGAGACGCTTAGACATTATTACGCTTAGTGCACTTTTTTGGACTCCACTGGCCGGTACCCAAAGCGCCAAGACCCCCACCGTCCTAGAATCTCTTAAGCTTAACCCTCTAAAACAAAAAGCCAAGCGCAAGCTCCCAAAACATTCGAAGTTACTCCGGCTTGCACTGTGGCATGAGCCCAGGATTGCAAGCGAGGCTGACGCCCATGCGATGCAGGAGAAGGACTGATGTTCTTCGAGGGGCTTGGGTGCAGGATTCGGGCATGAGGATTTGAGGGCGAAGACTTTGTGTCGTTTAGGTTTAGGGGTTTTGCCTGAAGCCTGAAGATCTCAGGATTAATGTCAAGGTTCCGAACACCCGAGAGTATCCTCTGGAGGGTTTCTTGCAAGTAAGCCTAAGTCTCCTCAAGACTATATCTTACCTCTGGAAGAGTACGATATCCCAGCTGCAAGGTCGCTGACGGAAACCCAATGCTAGTGTTTGGGCCGAAATAAAATAAGGGGGTTCTGGGTTATACGCATGTCCAGGTGATGATGGTACAATACTGGCAGTCACACCTCCAAGAGATTGGGTTACTCCTAAGCTCTGAAAGTGAATAATTCCATGCCCTTTTGCAATACCTGCATGCGGTGTGAGATGGAAGGATGCGGCGGCCAGGATCCAAGAGCTCAGCGATAATGTTGCGCCTGGGCCATGCTTTTAAGGTTACAGGCTTTGGGGCTTATGTTTCAGGCAGACATGTTGTGTTTGTAGAAAGGTTCCGGGCCTTTTTTCGGGAGGATCCTGTAGCAGACGAACATGTTGCTGGTATGTAACGTGAACACAGTGGTGGAAAAAGTCAACGTGTTGATCCAGTGCTTGGGGTCGTTGTCTGAGGGATCCTTAAAAACTTACGGAGTTCGCCAGGCAGCACTTTTCCCACTTTTCCGGGCTTCAGGGCTTAGCATGAGAAACCCTCACAACCCTTGCGTCACAACCCTTGCGTAGTCTCATGTAGGCTTCTGGGGCCTTTAAGGATCCCATACCTGAAAGAATAGAGGCTTGGCGCATATGCATTTGAACTGGTCTACTGAGTGGAGGGTAAGTTCTACGTTTCTTCAATTCCAGGTGGTGCCCTTCGCTTTCAGAAAACTCCCATTGGTTATACCGAATTTTAGCAAGACTGCTCACCTGTTCCGAACATCCGACCCGGGCCCTCAACTGCTGGTCCTCAAATGTTGAACCCTTTTAACTCGGCAGAGTCACTATGACCAATGCTGTTTCCCTTGCAGAAGCTCATATCCGGGAAGTTCTAACTAGGACAGCCTCACGTCAAAGCTGGAGCAGCTGCATTGCGAGCTCGCCGCCGAGCAACAGGGGCGCGAGTCAGAAGCTTCCAAGGCACGGATATACATGTGGCATTCAGAGACTCAGGATGAGGGCCTAGGCAGGGTTTACAAACGGCGTCCTGACTGAATGTAGCTTGCTCTCCCCGATTATTGCCAGAGCTCCAGGGCAGGTATGGTTTAGGACGAAGGTTACGGGCTGCATCACTGCATGCTCAGTTGAATTTAGCAGCCTGCATAAATGAGAGAAGTATTCCCCAGCAACCCTTGTATCACTATGTATATATATATATGTTTTTTTGATATTGGATTTATTTATTCATTTTGCATGTATCCCTAGGCCATACTAGCAGTGCTACCTAGCGATGAACATCTCCTGGGCCAGTCTTTGAGGGGAATTGCAGAAGGCGCGTGACAAGGAGGTAGTGGGGGTTGACGCCGAAGCGTTGGAAAAGGCTGGTCAAGCGCGTACTGCCCGCATACTACATTGGTTTTCAGTCGATTTAGGGTACCGGTAATTCTACATATGCTCGAGAGAGCTCTATGCTTCTATGTGAAGAGCATGATCGATCGTTGCTAGATGCTAATTACTCGTACTTGCAATGACGTGGCCGCGCAGCACAGAGTAGGAACGAAGTAGTCGGGCTGAGGGTTGAAGGCTTGCAGTATAGAACGATAGACGGGGTGCCAGGATCTATGGTTGAGGGATTTGAGCTCTACACTCTAAACGTGGACGTTACTTATGGCACATGTTTTTGGGGTGAAACATGTATTGCTGCGCGAGCAGAACCACGAGGAACCGCAAACGAAGACCCAAGATCCGCCCTGCACTGTGTTGTGCAGGCAGCCTCCGAGATGGCGGAGCTAAATGCCACCATCAAGCAGTTGCAGGACGCAGTGTCTCTCAAGTGATGGTACTTGCTGGATCGAGCTGCCAGTCCAACCCTGAAAAGAAAAATGTTTAGTGAGCAAATTAAACAAGATGTACGAGACGAAGCATGGGGTTTCTTCAGGTTGGTCTGGAGCCGCCTGTCTGTAGCTCACATTGTTGCTAGACCACACACGCAGGTTAGGATTTAGCCATATGTGCTATCTTTAGCCTCTCTTGAATATCTTGAGATGAATGCTACAGATGTGCAAGTCACAGCGAATTCTTTGTAACTTGATGCCTTGTCAGATGCTCCGGCCTCAGTCCGTGACTCAAAGAATGGTTTAGGCAATCTCGATGCTGCGGTTGCCGTTCAGCAGCCTCTTTTTGAGAGTGGTTGCAGAACATGAAAGGATAGCTGGCCTTGCGCAGCTGGAGATATCCCAAAAATTATGAGGCCTGTGGGAGTCATTCTTGAGAATCCTTGTAGGTCCCCCCATTCTTGAAACTTCCATACCCAAAACATGTTTATTCAAGACCATTCAGGCGGACCCTGTGACGCTTCATGTGATCATTACCCGAAAGTTGTCTGACTCCCCCCATGTGTCCCCAAGACAGTGTGCTCCCCATTACAACCCCATAGAGAGGCACAACAGGGTTCGATGGGTTCGTCCCTGAGCCCGAAGTAGCCTCAAAGCAAGAGCTATGGAGTTCGCCTTCAATCACTCCAACCCCCAGTCAAGAACTCCCCTTAGGCTGCCGAGAAAGCCCCAAGGAGTCAGTGCCAGCAAGGGCTCCCGCTAACAGCGGAGGCCACACAGCTTAGGGCTTAGGGCTTACGTGGAGGTTCCTGGCTACTTCGTGCCCTGAAGAGAACTCATCTCGTTGTGATGTCGTGCGGGTTTGGAGGCCTCACACCGGATTTGGGCACCACCAGGCTAAGCGACTATCATTATAGGCCATATGACGCAAATTGTCTTCGTACAAGGGAATCGGCCGCGGGACACGGGGACTCTTCCTGGCGAGCTCTGGCCATTTACGCTAGCCCTTAGGACATTCCCTCATAAGATCCTGTGTCCTGTAGTTTCAGATCGAACCTTGAACATCCTCATTTGTTGTTGTTTCCAATGTTCCAGTGTAGGGGGTCACGTTTGACCTTCATGCGGTGATTTGTCTTAATGAATGGGGGTGGCTATTTACACCTTGCTACTGCTGTGATTGGCATCTCGCGACATGGTGCCCCTCTTTGAATTTTGCAGAGTCCTTGTGCGAAGTAGCTTTGACCTTTGCTAGGAACGCGCTGGTCATTACATGGCTTCCACGCCCAATATCCTAGCTTGCCAGTTCAGTCGACCGCATGCAGAGGCTACTGGCTGATTATCAGTGAGTTGGAAAATCTATCTTTGGCAATTCGAAGGTTCTGACGGCTGGGGTGACTTGGACTTCGACGTTGGCACTGCTGCCCCCTCTGGCACGGTAGCTGTGATGCACCTACATGGTGAACCCCATCCAACACACTGCCTTTGAGAATGCTTGCAGTGTTTCAGGCCCAGGTTTTTCTGCACCGGAGCAGGACATGAAAGGCTATGTTCCCTTGCTGCTGACTTTCCTTAAGGCTAGGACGCAACGTTCCAGGCATCATGGGACAGTCACACGTTTGCATGAGACCTGTTTACCAAGGGCCCGCTGGAGCAAGATAACTTGAAGTAGTTTCTTCCCTGTTAAACTCGCGCTACCGGATTCATGAACAACGGCAAACGAAAGACTTAACGAATTCACGTGGCGCATTTCCAGCATTGAATTATTGGGTTCTGCCCGTCATTGTCAAGAGCCAAGGCAGCAAAGCCCGTGGACGTTCTCGACACAGCTGTCGCAGAAGACGAAGGTCAAAGGGTCTTTCCAAAACATACCGAAAGCTTTCAAAATTACCATTGTGAGAAGGCCGAGAATAGCCTTCGACTTTCTCCACCTTGGCACGTTCAATCGTTTTCAAACATCCATCTCGTGTTTCAGTCACTATCTAGTCAGGCAGTTTCCTGGACCCTACAACAATCACCGATGGCATGTCCACCTTCTAGGCAGCCGAGACGGTTGGGCAAACGATCTCGACCTTGGCATCTTGGCTTTGGCAGGGATTAAACGCTGTGTCTGTACCCTGAAACTGGAAAGGGGTTCTCAAGTCTGGCAAACCACGGTTTTCGATGCTTGTAATAAGTGTGTCAAGCTTGACATTGCAGCCCGCAGATCATTCTGTCATCATGAACATGGGAGTTTCTCAACATGCAACCCGCAAGGGTGGTCCCATAATTTCGTCATAGGATACACATTCCCAATGGCCCACCATATCGCATTGCAACCAGGTCTTCAGGGTGATGCTGGGGGCACTATGGGAGCAGCTCGGCTGAGAAATGGCTGCCAGCAAGCACTGCTCGCCAACGGCTTGAGTGAAATAGAGTTCCAGCCTTGCATGCCTGCGGACCTGGAGATGTATCAGAAGGATCATCAGGAGATTCTGGAGGTTACCTTTCAGGATTCTGTACTCAAGATACCACTAATGTGGGTAGCAAGCAGATGCCCGACTCTGAACAAGAAACCCTATAAGCCCCAAGCCCCATCCCGACAACCCCAAACGCTACCTTGAAGCCCTTGTGGCGGATGCCTCACTGTGCTCGGAAGTCTCGACCGAACCATGCACCAAGCTTCCCTCAGAAGGCGGAGGGAAGTGGAGTACGCGCCTCAAACATTGCTTAGCGAAGCTCCAAACCCTCAACCGGATCGTAAGCCGTCAACTGAACATCTAAATCCAAAGTCCCACGCCCTAAGCTCCGCAGAAAATGCTGCAATCTAAGGCGAAGTACCCCCCTATCTTTTTGCAGTTAATGCAGTTTAGCAAGGTCCCCTGTTAGGGGCCCGTGGCCTTAACTTTTACATGCCAGGATGAGGCAGACACCTTCAAGTCTCAGCTGGAGCAGCTTCAGTCGGAGTTGGCGACGGAGCGCGATGGACGCGCAGCTGACGTTTCCAAGGCACGCAAATCCTGGGAATAATATAAAGCCTGCAAGCCAGCAACGCGCTTTAGGGGTTGGGGTTTGAGCGCTTCATTCGGCTGCTTTGCTCGCATTGGCCGTTGGCGTGCATATAAATAGATATTATCAAGAACCCAAGTCTAAGAAACTTGAAGGTGTTCTGCAACACATGCAGGAATGTATTGCTTTCTTATGGCTGGTACACACACATACGTTCATACCAATATTTTTTGCAGGGGCAATCTAGGTTCTGGGATTAGGTTCTTTCTTCGTTTCAGAGACGAAGGATGCAACGGAACCCCAAAGTGCTAAGCGCTTGTGGCCTGATCTCTTGGGGCCGAGTCAAAACGTTTCAGGTTTAGGCCGAGCCCAACACTTGGCTCGTTTCTGGTGAGCACGCTGGAGCGCATTTTTATGGCATGAAGCGCGCACGCAGGCCACTTGCAAGAATTGCGGGGATGAGACGCTCCTTCCCCGGGCAAAGCGAAGGGAGCAACAAGACTGCTTTTCGCTGCAAAGAAAGCGGTTATAAGGCTGATTAAGTCCCCTCGAGCGCGATTATGCCGCGCAAGGTCATGTCGTGAAAGCGTCGGGAGTTCATCTCGATCATTCGACTGGTGCTGGAGCGAGTACTGTATCATTTCGATGCAAACCTTATCGCGAGGGGCGGGTGGCAGGCGAAGGCATTGTGCATTAATACGGTAGGGCGTGAAGGGCATGGTTCCTATTTGAATCCCGCACGTTTTGACCCCGCAAATTTCAGGGCAATTACCCAACAAGGGAACCCAATTTTGAAGACCCCCATTTATGTTTGTATGTTTTTGTGTGTATATATACATATATTCATCTATCCAGCGGCTCTTTGAGTCACAGGCTGAGCCCCAGGCCACTAAATCCTGAACAACGAGCCCTGCCCCCCCTGAAGGAGCCAAAACGGAAATTTCCAAAACGAGTTCATTTTATGTTGGGGCAAAGCAGTAGCTATGAGTGGGAGGTTCGATTTTTGGATCATGCCTGCGGGGTGGGCTCTGATTTGGCATACGAATGCCTAGACTGAGCGCGCAGAGCTCCCATGTTGCCATAAACCTTCGGTGCAAACCTCCGAACCCGCTGCAAGCCCAGCCCTGGGCCTGAGGCAGCAGAGGCAGCCGAGCAGTTCAATGCCACCATTAGGCAGCTGCAAGAAACGATGCTTAGCTGCTATATCATGCTATTTTCTATTTCCAAAGGACTTGGGCGCCAAGATTCATACCTGGACTTTTTGGATTCGGGTAATGCGCAGACCTGCGATTGAGAAGCGTTGGCTGCAGCGTTTCGGATGGAGTTTGCGGTTTGAGCTTGGGGAGACTGCCATTCCTCACAGGCATCCTCTGTTTGAGGGTCGGTCTAGGGTCTTTGATCAGGAAAGAAGAGGGCTGTGCCAAGGTATGTTGAGACACTTCAATATGATTACGCTCAGGGCACTTTTTTGACTCCACTGGCCAGTACCCAAAGCGCCAAGACCCCCACCATCCTAGAATCTCTTAAGCTTAACCCTCTAAAACAAAAAGCGCAGCGCAAGCTCCCAAAACATTCGAAGTTACTCCGGCTTGCACTGTGGCATGAGCCCAGGATTGCAAGCGAGGCTGACGCCCATGCGATGCAGGAGAAGGACTCATGTGCTTAGAGGGGCTTTGGAGGGCCGGGACTTTAGGTTTGTATAGGGGTCGCGCCTTAAGATCTAGGGGTTAAGATTCCTGGTCCGAGCACACGAGAGTATCCTTACGGGCTATGAAGGTACAAAACTGATAATTATTCAGTCTTCCGGATGGTCTCCAAGTAACCCGTCCCCTTGTTCACCTCCAAGAGATTGGGTTACTCCTAAGCGCTCTGAAAGTGAACAATTCCATGCCCTTTTGCAATACCTGCATGCTGTGCTTGATGGAAGGACGCGGCAGCCAGGATGCAAGAGCTCAGCGATAATGTTGCGCCTGGGCCATGCTTTTAAGGTTTCGGCTCTGGGGCTTACGTTTCAGTGCGGGTTTCTGCGAAATCTTGTAGATCTTTTCTAGTAAGGTTCCGGGCCTTTTGTCGGGAGGATCCTACAGCAGCCAAACATGTTGCTGGTATGTAACGTGAACACGGTGGTGAAAAAAGTCAACGTGTTGATCCAGTGCTTAGGGTCATTGTGTGAGGGATCCTTAGAGGTTCACGAGGCAGTCCTTTTCCCACTTTTCCGGGCTTCAGGGTTCCCCATGAGCTCATTGAGGCCGAGCTGGGTTCCCTTTTCTTCCTAGGTTCCTCCTTAACAACTAACTCGAGCTCGTTTACATTACATATTCCCTGTAAAAACCACGAGATGGCCTCCAAATGTTAGGGGAATTGTCAACTTGGTACATGTACAGGGAAGCTTCTGCGTAGTCCCATGTATCTCTATAGGGTCTCTAAGGATCCCGTACCACCCATACCTGAAGAAATAGAGGCTTGGCGCGTATGCATTTGAACTGGTCTACTGAGCGGAGGGTAGGGTCTACGTTGCTTCAATTCCTGGTGGTGCCCTTCGCTTTCAGAACACTCCCATTGGCTAAACCGAATTTTAGCAAGACTGCTCACCTGTTCCGAACATCCGACCAGGACCCTCAACTGCTGGTCCAAATGTGTTGAACCTTAAATGTTGAACCCTTCTTAACTCCGCAGAGTCATTATGATTCATGCTGTTTCCCTTGCCGAAGCTCCATATACGGGAAATTCTAACTAGGACAGCCTCACGTCAAAGCTGGAGCAGCTGCATTGCGAGCTCGCCGCCGAGCAACAGGGGCGCGAGTCCGAAGCTTCCAAGGCACGGATATACATGTGGCGTTCAGAGACTCAGGATTAGGGCCTAGGTAGGGTTTACAAGCGTCGTCCTGGCTGAATGTAACTTGCTTTCCCAGACTATTGCAAGAGCTCCAGGGCAGGTATTGTTTAGGACGCAGGGTTAAGGGCTACGTCACCGCATGCTCAGTTTAATGTAGCAGCCTGTATAAATAGGAGAAGTACTCCCCAGCAACCCTCGTATCATTATATATAGTTTGCCTGTATCCCAAGGCCATACTAGCAGTGATACCTAGCGATGAACATCTCCCGGGCCAATCTTTGAGGGGAAGGGGAAGTGCAGAAGGTGCGTGACAAAGAGGTAGGGGGGGTTGATGCCGAAGCGTTGGAAAAGGCTGGTCAAGCACGTACTGCCTGCATACTACATTGGTTTTCAGTCGATTTAGGGTACCCGTGATTCTAAATGTGCTCGAGAGATTTCTATATTCTACGGTTCTATGTGAAGAGCATGGTTGATCCTTGCTAGATACTAATTACCCGTACTTGCAATGACTTGGCCGCGCAGCACGGAGTAGGAACAAAGTGCAGTATAGAACAAAAGACAGGGTGGGAAGGATTCATGGTTGAGGGATGTGAGCTCTAGATGTGGAGAATGTTACTTATCGCAAATGGGTTTGGGGCGAAACCGTCCTGCACTGTGTTGTGCAGGCAGCCTCCGAGATGGCGGAGCTAAATGCCACCATCAAGCAGTTGCAGGACGCAGTGTCTCTCAAGTGATGGTACTTGCTGGATCGAGCTGCCAGTCCAACCCTGAAAAGAAAAATGTTTAGTGAGCAAATTAAACAAGATGTACGAGACGAAGCATGGGTTTTTTCAGGTTGGTCTGGAGCCGCCTGTCTGTAGCTCACATTGTTGCTAGACCACACACGCGGGTTAGGATTTGTGGAAGCCACTGAAATCTGAATATGCAGCGCTAACAAAGTTGACGCCTCAGCCTAAGCCCCTGAACGCTACATGCAGTTTCACAAGCCAGCCGCCCCATACAACTGGGTGTCCGTCCAACTTCCCAACGCGACGGCAATTTCGATGTTGCAGTGGCCATTCAGAAGCTTCTTCTTTTGAGTGCTTGCAGAACATGAAGGATAGGGAGTCAGAGCCAGCAAGGGCTCCCGCCGACAGCGGAGGCCGCATAGCCAAGGGTTAAGGTCTTACTTTGAGATTCCTGAATACTCCGTGCCCTGAAGAGCCCACTTGTTATGAGGTCTGTGGGTTTCATTTGTGGAGGCCTCACACTGGATTTGAGGATGACAAGGGTACACAATTATCACACTTGCTCGTATAAAAGACATTGTCGAAGTACAAGGCAAACGGCCGCCGGACATGGGGGCTCCTCCTGGCAAGTTCTGGCCATTTACGCTAGCCGCCAGCCCCTAACACATTCCCGCATAAGATCCTGTCCTGTAGTTGCAGAGCAAATCTTGAAAATAGTTGCCATAGGGAGTTGCCTCGTGTTTTCGATGTTACAGTACAGGGGTCATGAAGGAACTAGCTTGGTGTGCGTTGGCCTCGGCCTTCTTAGGGTGATTTCTCTTGACGTGGCACCTCGCGACATGGCGTCCCTCTACGAATTTTGCAGAGTCCTTGTGTGATGTAGCCTAGGATCCAATTAAATTATGGCCTTGATACGAACGCGGTCGTCATGACATGGCTTCTGGACCCAGTATCCTAGCTTGCCAGTCAAATCGACGGCACGCAGGTCTACTAGCTAATTTTCAGGAAGTTGAAAGTTGGGCTTGGGTAATAACCCGGCTGTCAGAATTCATGCAGGGGCGGTCCTATTTGTTGCTTCCCTTGCAAAACGATAACCAATAAACAAAAAACGATAAGGTTTATAATGCCAGTAGTATTAGACAGTTCTGGTAGGCCAGCCGTGTAAAACGATAAACAAGTTCATAACAAAATGATAAGGTTTAAACTAGGATAGGAAAAGTGGCCATAGGGTTTTCACATGAGCCCAGTTCTTGGCCACGTTGAAGGCTCGGACGGCTGGGGTGACTTGGACTTTGACGTTGGCACTGCTGCCCTTTCTGGCACGGCAGCTGTGATGCAATGGGGCAAGAGAACAATTTAAAGTAGCTCTTTTGTTCTTACGCTCGCGCTATTGGATTTTTGATGAAAGCGCAAGCGAAAGACTTAATGAATTTACGCAGCACATTTCCAGCATTGGATGGTTGGGTTCCGTTCGTCAAGAGCCAAGGCAGCAAAGCCCGTGGACGCTCTCAACACAGCCGTTGCCGAAGACGAAGGTCACTGGTCCTCCTACACGACCCCCAAAACTACCAGTTTGCCATCAGGACAAGTTTGAGAAGAGTCATCGCCTTGCTCCATTTTGGCACATCCTACCATTTTCCGAAGATCCATCCGGCGGTTCAGTCAGTATCTATTTAGGCTATTTCTGGGCCCTACGACAACCTGCAATGCCAAGCCACACAAGTTCGCCCGCCGCCGTCATGTTCACCTTCTAGGCAGTGGAGATGGTTGGGCAAACGATCTGGACTTGGGCATCTTGGCTTGGAAAAGGGGTGAACTAGCAGTAGAACGGTGGAAGAGAGTAGCTTAGTCATACCCCCCCTAGGGCACCTGCCCGAGTCTTCGTGACATCCCAGCTCTGCAAGTAATTAGTGGCCTGCAAGATACCGTATCGACCACAGACATCATGATCACCATCATCAGAAAATCAGCTGGGTGAGTGACACGTTGCTGAATGTTTACTACGACACGGCATGTATCGCTACTCTGGAACTTTCACGCAAGTATAAACATCTGTCAAGCCATGCTGTTGGCTGCTTGCAAGTTTGTCAAGCTTGACGATTACTGTATCGTCCTACGGTCCGTTCTGTCAGCACTAACATGGGCCTTTCTCCAGTCACGGGGCAAGCCCTATGATTTTCTTGCAAACCCTGTCCTCCATATGATGCGTCCCTAAGGGCCCTCTGTTCTCAGAGCCCCCCCACACTGAAACATGGCCTCGTGTTGTGCTGCCTCAAGGCGATGGTGGCGTCACCGTCGCCGTGGGCGCTGCTTGGCTGAAAAGGGCTGCCGGCAGGCGAAGCTTTTTCAATGCTTCTGTACGACGACTAAGCTCAAGGGCTTACTTGAAATAGAGGTTTTCTGAAAGGGGGGGTCCCTGGCCATAGAGAGTATACTGAGATCAATCTCGGGTCACCTTCCCAGATTGTGTATGGAATCTAGACACTACACGCTGGATTTGGAAGCAACTGTGCCTACGGTAAGAAAAACATCCATGGCATGGCTTGAAGTGATTCGATTTTCTGGTAATTTTGGGGTCGGATTCTCTAACCTCCCTGTGGATGTTTGCAGGAGAGGCTGTAGAGTCGAGCTCTGGGACATGTGCGAGGCTCGCAGTCAACCGTAGATTCAGGCCCGAAGTCCCACACCCTTGGCTCCATACGCAACATGCACTCTAAAGCAACGTATGCATCCCCCCATCTTACGGAGCCTGGGATTACCCTTAAGAAAATCATGTAAACCAAGGCAAAGTAACCCCCCCCAATCTTAGACCTGCAAGGACAGGGATGAAGTTCTCATACTAGAGGCTGAAGGCTTTAACCTTGAATTAGAACGCAAGGACGAGGCAGAGACCTTGAAGTCTCAACTCGAACAGCTTCAGTCGGAGTTGTCGACGGAGCGCGATGGGCGCGCAGCTGACGTTTCCAAGGCACGCAAATTCAGAAAGTTAGACCCTTCAATTTGACGGCAGCGTGGTTTCGGGTGGAAATAATCAGTCGTGGTGTTGTTATAGGATGCTTGCTCTTCTAAAGCCTTGGTACAAAGTATAAAGTGCCCCAGAGACTTTGCAAGGAGTTATGAAGATGAGGGCCGTCCAGCACAACACACACGTTACACACACGTCTCACACACGTATGCACAATGCATGTTTTCATATTACATGCATACATGCATCCATGCATCCATGCATGCATACGCACATCTGCACACATATGCAGACCATGTAGGCGCAATGTAAATTTTGGTCCTAAGAACAATTTTCAAATTACAAGTTTCATTAACAAATCCGATCCAGAAGGGAAGGTTCGCGGAAGCTTCGTGGAAGCGCAGCGGAAGCTCGAGTGGCAAAATGTGACTGCCCAGAGGCTGTTGTGCCAAAATCTTTTCTTCGCCGAACCATTGCCAGAAAGAGCAGCTACATGGGTTGTAAAACTCTGGATGGCTAAGAACAGCTAGCCAGCAAGATATCAACGCATAGGAACCCCAGCGGGGAACAGCAGCAGCAGCAGCAGCAGCAGCTTGCAAGAAGAGTCCACAGCGAACATCGCAAGACGGAAAGCACACGTGAACCTTCGCAAGGACAAGCCTGTTAAGAAACAAGTTGCACTTGCAGAAGTAAGTCCCGAAATCCCATTGTAAATCGGAAGGTCTTCGCGGAAGCAATGGAATTTAAGACTCTTAAATTAAGATACTGAAGGACTTTGCAGAAGCATATTGGTTTGGGAAAAAAGTGGCAGGAAATGAAACCACAGGGCACTGACTGTCCTTATTAAGGTGGGCTTATACGGGCTTCTATATTCATCTGGGCAAGGGTCACACGCCAAACTGCTTGAGACTCTACACCCATAAACTCTTACCGCTGACCCAAGATCACTTGACCTGAAAGCCCTGCACCACAAGCCCGATGATTGTTCCCCTAGCTTAAATGAGAACCCTAAACCCACTGCATCCCCAACCTGAACATGTAAAAAATGGTAACTCCTGAAGCCCTGAGCCCATCCCTGAAGCCTGCAACTCTAACCCCTTAGACCCATGAAACCCCTTAGACCCTTAAACGCCAAACCGCATAACCCAGACCGACCTTCGGAACCTGCTGCAAGCCGAGCCCTGGGCCTGAGGCAGCAGAAGCTGTTGAGCAGCTCAATGCTACGATCAAGCAGCTGCAAGAGACGATGCTTAGCCGCCCAAGGCCCAAGGGGTTCCTGTTGATAGACATGAGGGCCAAAGTTAGTACGGTAAGGTGTCCGGATTCTTCGGCTTTCGGTACTTTGCAACAAGAAAGGTTCCCCCTCCCTAAACCCACAAATAACGGGATACTTTTTGAACACCAGGGGACCTATGAGTTTGGGGAAGCGCTGGGAAGTGCTGATCTGTTGCGGTTGGTGGGGGAAATTGCAAAATGTCTGCCATGGATTTCGTGGCTGGGAGACTTAGGACTTCAAGGCCTCACATGCGTCCTCTTTCTGAGGTGCTTAAGGTCGTTGTCATGGTATTTCAGGACGGTAGATGAGGGCTGCACTGATGCGTTTTGCAATGCCCAAATGTCATCATATACTGTGCTTCAGGCTCCATCGCCCTATCTACCCTAGACTCCTAGAGGTTAACTCTATGAAGCCCAAATCCAAACCCTACCTCCCAAAACATTCGAAGCTACTCCTGCTTGCACTCGGCATGAGCTCAGGATTTCAAACGAGGCTGATGATCGTGCGACGCAGGAGAAGGACTGATGTTCTTATAGGGGTTTTGATTGCAGGATTTGGGCTTGAGGATTTGAGAGGTTCCTGTGTTGTTGTTTCAAGAAGGAGCTCCCCATTGGATCTAGGATGCAAGCTCTTTGGGCCCAGTGATGGAGGTGGTGGGTGCCTGGTCCTGCTAAGCAGTTCTGGGCCGTAATGGTAATGCTACAGTGAAGTGCCTGTGGCGTTGCCTGTGCGCAAAGATCGATTGGAGGTCGTGGGGGAGAGAGAGAGGATTTGAGGTTTAAAGTCTAATAGCTGAAACACTCGGTGCTAGCCAAGGCACTAGGCTTTTGGAACAGTATCTCGATTACCGAGGTTTGGGTTGTCATTTTTTGCGCGTCAGATTTGCCAAGACTGTACCTTCCCGTTGCATGTCCTGCGACATGTGCAGTTGGTAAGTTTATCTCAAATTGAGAGAGGGAGAACCAACTCTCAACCCTAAACCTGGAACTCCACACCTTCCACAAGCCATGGTATCCTGAAGCAATGCAGCACTTTGGCGATCACTGTCGAGCCTGAGTGTAGGGTTGCTGGGTTTCCCCATTGTCGTGCATCGGACGCTCAAATTTCATGTATCTAGGGGCCTGAATAATTTGAATATATTTCTAGGGTATGTGCCATCATACTAGTTATCATCTCAAAATCACCATCCCTGCGTTCACCCCCGAGAGACTGATTCACCCCTGTGAGTGCTGCGAAACTAAACTCCTCCTGGCACAACTGCGATAAGTATAGTGCACGATTGCTGCAGCCAGTTGTTGAAGGATGCTGCAGCAAGGATCCAAGAGCTTGGCAACAATGTTGCGCCTTGGCCATGCTTTTGGGGTTGAGGGTTTACGTTTCATGTGTGCATGTGTGCCGAATGCTACTTTTGTGTTTCGTAAGGGATCTAAGGCTGGCCAGCATTGCTTGGTGTCAAGAATGCACTGGGTTCGCCAGTAAGCCTATTTCTGGCGTTAGAGGGCTCCTCGAAGGTTCCGTGTGACTAGCTCATGAGGAAAGGAGATCCCTTTTCCGGATCCTACTATAGCCTCTGATACAGGAACCCCAGCTGGGCTAGCTAATACATACACGCACACAGACAGACCCTACCCCTTTCTGTTAGATATGTTTGCAAAAACCGTTACACATACACATACTATATCTTTCCATATATACATCTCACCGACATCTCCCATGTTTGAGAACTAAAGGGACCCTAACAGGGACCCCGCGACGAGGAAAACCAAGAATATAGTAGGCATATGATAGGACTATACCTATCAGGGTCCTTATACTCCTATCATATGTCTACTACATTATTTGGGTTCCATGTTTGGGGTCCCCATAGTAGCCCTGTTACTAGAGTCCTGACTAACAGCCCATAGCCCTTCCGCATTCTCCCTTTTTTCCCTAGAAATCTCCACATGGCCTACTACACTTAGGAATTGAGCTGGTCTACGAACCTGAGCCGTCACGTCGTGCCTTTATCTTACCACAAATCCCGCGGAATGGAATGAGCTGCCGGTTGGTGGCACAAGAAACAGAACCCCTAGGCCCAGAATCAATGGGTTCAAAGGGTCTAAATCCTGAGGATACTAAGGCTTTTGCCCCAGTCCTCAATCCTGGAAACTTTCCTAAACCTATAGTAGCTTCCATTTTCTTTTCCATTATCCCAATATATCCCCTATGTATCCCCTATATATCCCCTATATAACCCCTATATATCCCCTATCCCTAAACCCTAATAACTAGGACAGCCTCGCGTCAAAGCTGGAGCAGATGCATTCCCAGCTCGTAGCCGAGCAGCAGGGACGCGAGTCCGAGGCTTCCAAGGCACGGATCTACATGAACTGTAGTCTAAACTCCTTAAAGGGGGTTATATAGGGATTATATAGGGGAGTTTTATTAAAGGGGGTTATATAGGGATTATATAGGGGAGTTTTATCGGGGTTACTAAGGGGCATTTGTATGTCATGTGGCTTTGAGTAAACCTTCCAGGCCTTTGCCCGCTCTTCTTCTAATGACGAGCAAAAAGGTGATTAATCTTTGGGTCTAGGGCAGGTGTCGTTCAGCGCGCAGTTCTAAAAGTCAAGCGCGTGCTCAGCTTAATGTAGACTCCTGAATGATATCTCTGAATACCCCTAGACTGTCCCGATAATCCCCTATATAGATTTTGTTAACTACTATCCCTATACCTATATTCCTTCGAAATAAGTATACCTCTGCAGTGGCCTGCATAGTTTGGCTGGGGTTCAGTTCTTGAAGCCCTCGCGAAAAATGCACTTGATGCAAGCTTGCTACGAAGCTGAAGCTGGAAAGTAGAGTCCATTTAGCATCCTATGCTACTAGTGGGCTATACATAGAAACAAGCCCATTGAAGCTTTTCAGACCTTTCCAGGGGTTTAGGTTGACAGATGTTTTGCCGTATTCTCTTCTTTTTCATCACAAGTCAGCAGGTGTCCTTCTGCTGCCCTTGCAAGAGACCTTGCCCATAACGTCAACATCCTCACGGATACGCCCAAAGGTGTGCAGAGTGTGCGAGAAGTCATGTAGGCATCCTCAAGACGAAGGTCACCTTATACACTCCCTCTAGTACAATAGTTCCGCTGCCCCCGCAAAAGAGTGAAGGTGATATACAAGGGCTTCAAAACAAGTACAATTCCAGGACCGAAAAAAAGGAACCCTTTATTGGTGGATGCCCCCATACAAGTAAGGAATCATCTTGGGACCTTGGCTGAAGCGCTGTAGGACTGGTGTTCAACAAATGGGCCATGTGGGGAGTACAGGAGTTCTGTGGGCTCAGGATCGAAGGTTT
Organism: Symbiodinium pilosum; assembly: GCA_905231905.1. NCBI lineage: Eukaryota > Dinophyceae > Suessiales > Symbiodiniaceae > Symbiodinium > Symbiodinium pilosum. The sequence continues at coordinate 15,703 of CAJNIZ010046927.1, read as the reverse complement.
CTAACTTGAATGATAGATGTGGTTGTTAGAGTGTATGGCGAAAAAGGGATTTGAGCCCTAGACGTGAATGTTGTGGCTGATGGGTTTGCGCCAGAATGTTCATTGCAGGGCGGGTAGAACCTTGAAGCTGACTGCGAATGGCAAACAAAGACCCAAGACCTAAGATCCACCCTGCATCATATTGTGAAGGCAGCCGCTGACATTGCCGAGCTAAATGCCACCATCCAGCAGCTGCAGGACGCAGTGGCTGTGCTGCAATCATCCATCTCTGCAAAGCAGCGTAACTCCCCATAAGCAAGGGTCCAAGTGGTGCATTCCTGAGGTTAAAGCAGCCGAAGCAAAACACACCCTGAACCGCATATCATCCCCTCACATCCCCGCATGTAGTCTGACTTCAATCCCTCGGATTTCCTAGTCAAGAGTTTCCACAAACTGTCAGGAAAGCCACAAGGAGGCTGTGCCAGCAAGGGCTCCAGCAGCCAGCGAAGGCCACGCAGCTCAGGGCTTGGGGATAAATGTTTGGAGGCTCCTGAGCTTCAAGGTGGCAAGTGGCTTCATCAAGTAGCGTATCCCTACTACAACCCCTCTCGGCGCACGAACCTCCAGGATTCCTGGGAGCACATCACAGCGATCTGAACTCTAAATTCCAGACGAGGGTTACACGAGCTGATACTTCCCATATGCATTTCATGGTCGTTGCACAGGACTCCTGCTATTACGATATTCCCTCACAAAATCCAACGTCCTGTAGTTACAGTGTTACAGGAGGCCACGAAGGATCCATACCTAGCTTGTGTGTTTGCCTTGGACTTCATTGGGTGATTTCTCTTGATGAGCTACTGAGTGGGCATGGTCGCTTACAGCAGGCTACCACTCCAATTGGCACCTCGTGACATGGTCACCCTGTGAACAATCTGATATAACCCCATTACAGTAGTTTCCATTTTCTTTTCCATTATCCCAATATTACCTATATACAACCCTTATAATCCCTATATAACCCCATATAGTATGCAGTGTCCTTGTGGGATGCAGCTTCGGGTCCAATTATGACCCTGACGAAGGTTCAGACGGCTGGGGTGACTTGGACTTCGACGTTGGCACTGCCGCCCCCCCTGGCACGGCAGCTGTGACGCACCTACATCGCCCCCAGCAGATGCTGTTCCAAAGCAAGTCTCTTCCATTGAGAGATACTTGCAGGGTTCCAAGCACGAGGTTTTTCTTTCACAGCAGGCCAGCACATCAAAAGCCATGTTTGTGTGCTGCTGCTTTTGCCAAGGCCAGGATTGCAACATGCCAGGCAACGTTGTAAAATCACTAAATTTGCATGAGACGGATGCATCCAAATCCGCTGGACACCGCTTGTAGATAAGGCAGCAAAGTCGGTGGACATTCTCAACCAGGCGACCGCAGAAGACGAAGGCCACTTGGCCCCCCCCATAAGATTCCACACCTAGCAAAAGTACCACTGTGAGAAGAAAAGCCTTCGGTTTGCTCCTCTTTGGCACATCCCATCATTTAGGTCTATATGTGCTTAGACTTTTCCCCACTTACAACGATTCGAGATGCCCAGCCGCACAAGTCTGATCTCTGCGGCTATGTTCGCTGGCTAGGCAGCGGAGACGGTTGGGCAAATGACCCGGACCTCGGTATCTTGACTTCGATTTGGAAGAGGTGTAGTAGACCGTACAGGCAGCACGCAGACAAAGAAGAGCTGTAGCATACCTGAACAAATTTCTGTGCTGGCCATCTCTGCAGCTGCAGGCCTGCAGGAAATCGACTAGAGACATCTGGTGATGCTTGCCTAGTGTAGTACAACACGGCAAGTATCTGTACTCTGCAAATGAAACAAACGTCTCAAAGCGGGCAAGCCATGCTTTTTGGTAACATGGGAGCTTTTCAACACGATTCCTGCAAAATCCCTATTTTTTTTTTCGTAGGCCCTGTCTTCCATGCGCGTCACTGAGTGCCCGCTCTTGTCCAAACCCCCCGCATGGTAACGTGGTCTCATGTTTGGTCTCATGTTTTGCTGCTTTAAGGCGATGCTGGCGTCACCGTCGCCGTGGGAGCGGCTTGTCTGCAACAAGGGCTGCCAGCAGGCGCTGCTTTTTCAAAGCTTCGTTGCCATAAAGCTCAAGGGCTTGCATGAAATGCAGGTTTCAGAAGCGGGGGGCCTGGGCCATAGGGATTATAACGAGATTACGGGGACCTTACGAGGTTGTGTAGGGGTTCTGTGGAGAAACTATCCAGTGGGTTTGGCAGCAAATACCCCAAAGAGCAAGACAAGAATACCCATGTCATGCTTCAGGTGCCCCAATTTTCTGGCAATGTCCTTGTCAGAGTAAGAACCCCCGTGGATGTCAGCAGGAGAAGCTGTAGAGTCCAAATTTGGATTGGTCAGCCCCTGGCCCTAACATACAGACTTAGCTTCGTGCTCGTCGTCCCCTTATGGACTGATAGGAACCAACTCATTGGGTTGGGGTGCTTGGAAAGTTACATGAAGCCCACACACCAAAGGATGACAGAACACTGAATCACAAGCTGTTTATGGGTGAGCATGCCTTGAACTTTGAAGCCTACTAACGTATGACCCAAAACTATAAGCGGTGATGCGTCTCTGAGCGCCACCCTGTAGAAGTGGTCCCGATAAGGCGAGTATGGCGGTCACCTTTCCTGTTCATGTGTAGAATGTTTGTTGCAAGTGGGTTTGCAAGCAAACGCCCCTAAGCGCAAAAGCCTGAACTCTGAGCGATAAGCCTTGCAGCACACCGCGACAAGCCCAAACGCAACCCAGAAGGCTTCTAGAAGGTTATGCCCTACCTTTTTGTCGGTTGCCTTGTTGCCTTTTTGTTGTTTATTAAATCGCGACCCAGCAACAAACTGAGCTACCCTTTGAAGAGGGAGCGTAATAGAGCATAAAACCACATATTTTTTGAGAAGCCCTAAACCTTCAAAAAAGATCAGAAACCATCAGCTGCACATTCAGACCTTCAGCTCTGCAAAATGACATGCAGTCTAAGGCAAAGTAGGCCACCGAAGCTAAGCAGGAACTCCGGGATCAAGGTCCCACGCTAGGGGCCCCAGGCTCATTGTTTTCAGCCGAACGCAAGGACGATGCAGCGACTTTGAAGACCCAACTCGAGCAGCTTCAGTCGGAGCTGGTGACAGAGCGCGGCGGGCGCGCAGTTGACGCTTCCAAGGCGCTCAATTTCGGGGAGTTAGACCAAAAGTACTGTGGTTTCGGGGTGAATGTTTGTGTTCACTCTTTAAGATTACAGTACCTCAGAGCCTTTTTCAGCAATCCTGCAAGATGTAAAGGAATATGTGCGGATTACATCTAACTAATCGCATTTATGCACATACTGTACATATCTACGTCTCTACACGCATATGCAAACTCTGTAGGGGCAATCCAAGGTTTGGGAGGTAGGTTCTTTCCTCGACCAAGGGACCGCAGATGCAACTCAACCCCAATCTGCTCAGTGCTTCTCCCCTAACCATTTTTAGTTTGGGACACAGGGCCTAAGGGCTTAAGGGTGGGACCAGGCACCACTTGCAAGAACTGCAGGATCCAGATGCCCCCTACCGGGTACCAATGCAGCCACAAAACTATGCAAAACTGCCTTTTGCCCCACGAGATGGCCAAGTGGGGACACTCATAGGGTTTATACAAGGTTAATATCATACGGATAATAAAGGGTTGTATATGGATATTCCCCAATAATGGAGAATCAAATGGAAAAACATGGAAAACGAAATGGAAACTGGGACATGTAGTGATTTAAAGCTTCCACAATTAGGGGTTATCTACATGTACCTATTACTTTCTGTTCTAGTCAAGCAGGTTTATACGGCTTTTGAATACTCATTGGCAAAGTGTCAAACGCCAAACTGCCTGAGACCAGAACAGCCATAAAACCTTACACCAACCGGAAAGCAGCGTATCCGAAAGCCTGAAGCTAATAGCCTTAAACCGGAACTTGAACTCCTTATGGATCCCGAACCTTGACCCCTGAACCCCTATAGAGCCCGGACCCCAAGCCCCGAAGCCCAAAACCAGCAGGCCGTACACCCTTAAGACCTCTGAACCCCCAAGACCCCAGACCCGACCCGACCTTCGGAGCCCGCTGCAAGACCAGCCCTGGGATTGAGGCAGCCGAAGCAGTCGAGCAGCTCAATGCCACGATAAAGCAGCTGCAAGAGACGATGCTTAGCAGCTACATGATATACTTGAGGCCCCCTTTTTGGGCCGAAGTTCATGCTATATGGGTAACTGGACTCTTTGCCTTTAGATAATTCACGAGAAGCAGCAGCGCCCCGCGCAAATGCACAAAAAAAAGCGTCCTGGACAAAATGGGCCTGCCACTTTTGGGGAAGCGCTGTGAAGAGAGTGTAAGTGTAACCCTCCCACTACGGACTTCGTTGCTGCGAGACTTCGGAGGTTAACACCTAACAGGCATCCCTTCTTTGAGGTTCTGCTAGATAGTGTTTCAGCAAAGTAGCAGAGGGCGGAGTCTGTAGCCTGGGTGTTTATGGCAGGCAGCACAGAGTCACATGCAAGAATAGAAAACAGAGCTAATTACGCTAATTGCATCCCAAATCCTCAAACCCCCTAGATCCTAACGCCTGAATGCCTAAGCTTTCAACCTATGAACCCTACACCCAATCCTGTTTGCGCGGCGGCATGAGCTCAGGATTTCAAGCGAGGCAGATGCCCGTGCTACGCAAGAACAGGACAGTCAATCCTGGTGGGATTTTGGGTGCAGCTGTAGGATTCGGGGGTCATGGCTTGGGATCTACGCAGGGCCAGGGTGTAGATTGAATGTAGAGTTTAAGGTATCCAGGGAAGATGTTGATACCCAGCCAGCTGCTGCGTTGTCTCAAAGCGACTGTCTCATTACGCATCCTCCTGAAAGAGGGGGCTACTTCTTTGTAAAAGCTCCTCTTGGCCCATTTGTGATACCTACTATACACGCAGTGCAAGATATCCCCAGCCAGCAGTTCAAAGGACGCGGCAGCCAGGATTCAAGAGCTCAGCGACAAAGTTGTACCTCGGCCATGCTTTTGGGGTCTGCGGGGCCTTGAGGGCTTACATTTGAGGAGGGTGCGTGCCACTTGTTGTGTTTTTGTAGTAGGGTGACCAAAGAAGAAGTGGGAGAAAACAAGCTTCGGATCCTTGTGTCGAGGATCCTTTGCGGAAGTTTACTAGTTCGCCAGCCAGCCAGCCCTTTTACCCACTTTGAGAGTGTTTGAAATAATTCATACGCAAAAGAGGTCCCTGGGTCACTACGGATCCTTAAGATACAGAAGCCTCAGACACCCCCGCTATCTCCCGTGCATCAGATATTCCCTTCGAAAATATGTCTCCCCAACATTTCATACTAGAAGGTCAGGGATGGGCACACATGAGAATCCAAACGAGACCTCAGATGACCTACGAACTCTCAGGCGTGCACACATTCACTTAACCATACATCCCACATCAGAAAGTTTCGATCGGTGTCACCAACATGAAGCCCGCAGCCTTAAATCGCCGCTCCTCATGTTAACGGTTCTGGGTGTAGCCCAGGGTTTAGGGTTCCAAGGTTGAGGGTGACTCCCCACCCTGAACCCTAAGTCCCTTAAACTCCCCAGGCCTATGACTATTAAAGCTCCCCCCCAAAGTTTGTAGCTCTGGGCCTAGCAGCAGAGTTTGATGAACAGCATAGCTACAGCTACAGCTAGACAAGTGGACCCGTTGCTTCGTTGCTTTCCTGGGTCAAATAGAAGGCCCTAAGCAAGGGTAAAGTATATATGGGCTTAATATAGGGTAATATATGTATTGGGGTTATATTGGGGGTATAGCGCGGTAATCGCGAACCCAGGCCTCCTTACAAGAGGAAAACGCTGCGGCCTTGGAACGCGCCATCGCCCTCGAAGCGAACAGCAAGGGCGAGGTGGACCCTGAGCGGCACTTTGTCTTAGGAGTTTTATGTAGGGCTTCCTAGAACGAATCGCCGAAAGAAGTTGCCTCAGAATGCTGAAGATGTTGACAAAGGATCCAGTCCTAGCAGTTTTCTCCGAGGTCTGGATCCCAACAGCAAAGCTTTTCCAGGTCAGATTTCTGATAGGAGCGGACCTCAAACCTCAGGGTAGGATCCAAAATTATATTGGAAGCCCATGGTCTGCAACCGGTATCCTTTTCAGTAAATCGACTTCAGGCGGACTTCGTGACCTGTCATGCCGCGTCATGTGGCGATGTTGTCAACAGTTGTCTCCCCCTATGTTCCCCCAACTCTATATGCTCTCTGTTGATACGAACCCAAATCCCTCAGTTCCAACTAGCATCCGCATGGCGAAGCCCTGTGTGCCTCTTCTGGCGGCCCATTGGAAAGGGACTAAACGGGCCCAAGTGATTCGTCCCGGAGCCTCAAGGAGCCCCAAAGCGAAAGACAGCCTAAACCTCATCTTGGCCCAACTCTCCATACATCAGTCAGGAGTTTCCATAAAGTGCCAAGAATCCTGAGGAGTCTGTGCCAGCAGGGGCTCCTGCTGGCAGCGGAGGCAACCCAGCTAAGGTCTTAGGGTTAAGGGGTTTATTTGGAGATTCCTGGGTACTTCAAGGTCGGAAATGGGGTCATAAGTAGCCTATACTCCCATTACAACCACGTGGGCGGCCCATGAACCCCCAATTAGGGTTGCAGAGCATGAGTTGACAGAGAGTGATTCTAGACATTGCTTGTAGAAGTTCTTGTTTTGTTGTGGGTCATGCGGGTTCCATTGTTGGCAGCCTCAGACTGGATTTGGGGAGCGTAATACCTATGAAATACTTAATTCATATTGGTGGCACAAGCGGACCGGCTGCTGGACACGGCACTCCTCCTGGCGCATTCTGACGGTTTAGATGAGGAAAATCCCTTATAAAGTCCCATGTTGACCAGTCATGGTTGATACTGGTGATGCAGAGTCGTTTGCGGCACCATACGGGTCCTCAAGGATAATTGAAGTGATTTCTCTAGCTCTACGTAACTGATGAGCGGGCTTGGCTTGGAGGTCTACACCATGCTACCTTTGCCATTTGCACCTCGCGACATCATATGCCTATACCAATCTGGCAGGCTCCTTTTGAGATGTAACTTAGGGGCCAAGGTCTATGCATGAAAGCCCAGGGTCGTGGTGATCATGACATTGACATGAGTTTCGCCAGCATAGCGTGCAGCAGCATGCAACAGCCCAGCAGCCCAGTCTGCCAGTCCTTTCGACTGAATGCAGGCTCTAGGGGTTATCAGGAGGTTGTGAATCAGGCTCTGGCCAATTCGAAGGTTCAGACGGCTGGGGCGACTTGGACTTCGACGTGGGCACGGGCACCCTACCCAGCACGGCAGCTGTGATGCATCTAACTACATTGTCCCCATGCAACGCCGCAACGCTGTAGAACCCCCAACGCCCGATGATTTCCATACCAAGCGACACATCTTTACCAGGGCTAGAAGTGCAGTATTCCAGGCAAGATAGGCAATCGCATATTCAGATTGCGCTTTTCAACCGAGCACCTCCTGCGGAATCAAGAGCCAAGGCAGCAAAGTCCGCAGACGTTCTCAACACAGCCGTCGCAGAAGATGAAGGTCGCAGGGCATCCCAAGCTTCCTGAACTTGTCACGTCCTATGGTTTCAATCCATCCCTTCTCTCGGTAATTGTTTAAGTGGACTTTTCCCCACTTACGTGGATCCGAGATGCCAAGCCTCACAAGTCCAACCACCACTGCCGTGCTCACCTGTTAGGCAGCGGAGACGGTTGGGCGAACGATCTCCTGGACCTCGGCACCTCGGCTTTAAGATGGGGCAGAAAAGGTGCAGTATAGTGGAAAAACAGCATGAAGGTGGAAGACAGTAGTCAAGACAGCCATAGCCGCACCTGCCCGTTTCTGTACCGTCCCAACTCTGCAGCTGTCCCGCTAGAAAAGATTATAGAAATCATGATCACCATTTTCAGAAAATCTGGCCGGGCACAAAGTTGTCAGATTTGACTGTGGCCGCAGAAGCAAGCTCTGTGATGCCTGCCTCCTTGCCTAGTACAGCACGGCAGGTATCTCTCTACCCGGAATTGAAACAGAGGTCTTGAAGTCTAATGTCTGGCAAGCCATGCTTTTCGATGCTAAGCGTGTCGAGATTGATACTTTTGCATACAGAACATTTTCTCATCGTGGAACTTTCTCAACATGATTCCTGTGCCATTCTGAATGGGGCCTCTGGCTCCCTCATAAGCCTTACATTCAACGAGTCGTAAGGACCACTCAGTATGTAATCCTTGAGGAGCCTTTCCTCATGATTCAAAGGATTCGCTATGTGATATGGTGTCAAATTTTGCTGCTTCGAGGTGATGGTGGCATCACCGTGGCCGTTGGAGCAGCTCGCCTTAGAAAAGGCTGCTCTTTCAATTCTTGGCCACAATTAAGGTCCAAGGCTGCGTGAAATAGGGGTTTCTGAAAAAGAGGCCGCATATCTCGGTTGGTTTGATGTCCTAGCAATGTCGCACTAAGTAACCTCCGAGTAGATGTCAGCAGGACGAGCTGTGGTGTCGAAGTTTGGTTCGGTCAGCCGCCTGAAATGTTTGCAAGGCTCATACCTGTGTAGAGTCTAGAGTGAATGTCTTGTGCTTGGGCCTCCAGACACTGTAATTCAGAAATTCCAGACTTGTGGACATCTTCAACAGTCCGGCCGGGTAGCGGGCTGGAAGCTTTAAACGCACACATGTCAAAAGATTTGTAGGTTTTGTTGAGGTTGGGGGCTTGAAGGGGCGGTTGGAGAAATGAAGCTCCAATGATGTTGCGGGCAGAGGTGCCACCACCTGTAGAGCTAAAGCATGCTAAAGCTTGAGTATGCAGGGACTCCCCATACTAGGGCCCATGGCTTTAACCTTGAGATACAAGGACGAGGCAGCGACCTTGAAGTCCCAACTCGAGCAGCTTCAGTCGGAGTTGGCGACAGAGCGCGACGGACGTGCTGCTGACGTTTCCAAGGCGCTCCAAACCCAGAGAGTTAAAGACTTGAAATTTTTGCGGGCTTAATGCAGCTGCTCGAGTAGTTTGGTGTAGCGGTTGTGGATGTTGCTTCCTTGAGTCTAGTTAGTTATGCGCAGCATGAGGGTTGTTTTCTGCTGAGGGGGGGGGGGGTACGGGCTTCCATATTCATCCGGGCAAGGATCAAACGCCAAACTGCCCAGACCCTTCAGCCAACCCAAATACCTTCATATCCGAAACCCTAAACCCGAACCTTTCAGTGTTCCACCAACCTCAGCTTAAACTCTAAGCCCTGAAATCCCAAACCTGAAGCCCAACACCCTAGCCCCTTACACCCCTAAGAGCCCTAAGCGCCGAAAAGCCTAAACCCTAGAGAACCACCTTCCGGTCCCCGCGAAACCTCAGCCCGAGGCAGAGGAAGCTGCCGAGCAGCTGAACGCCACGATCAAGCAGCTGCAAGCGACGATGCTCAGCCGCTACAGAATACATGCTTCGCAAGGGGTTCCTACCGGGATTACAGGGAGACTTTGGGATCAAAATTTAATCCACCGGGTCAGCGGACCTGTCATTTTGGGGAAGCGCTGGTGTTTTCATTTAGGTTGGAGTCCGGGGCCTGAGGATGGGGGAAAGTGCAAGGCTCGCACTACGGACGTAGTTGCGGGCAGATTTCAAGACCTCACGGACATCCTTTCTTGGAGGGTCCCGTGCAGAGTCTTCATGGTGTACGGGATCCGGGATCGTCATGGTCAATGTCCGAGTTTTTTCAGGAAAGTAGAAGAGGGCTGCGCCAATGTGGTTTTTGACTTCATAGTCCACTGGCCCTCAATTCTGTGAACCCTAAGCCCGAACCCTATAGCTCCCACGAGATCCCACTATAATCCTGCTGCTTGCACTGTGGCATGAGCTCAGGATTTCAAGCGAGGCAGATGCCCGTTCTACGCACGAAAAGGACAGACATTCCTGAAGGGATCTTGGGTGCAGGATCGGTTCAGGACTTGAATCACCTTCTTTAGGGTTCGGGGGTCATGGCTTGAGATCTAGGGTGTAGAATGTACAGTTTCAGGTATACAGGGAAGATGTTGACACCCAGCCAGCTTCTACATTGTCTCAAAGGTAACGTCTCCTCTCGCGTCTTCTGAAAGAGGGGGATACTTCTTGAAGGGCTAAAGGGCTCCGAGAGTAAATGTCTCTTGGCCTGTTTGCGATACCTACTGTACACGCAGTGCAAGAAATCCCAAGCCAGCAGTTCGAAGGACGCGGCAGCCAGGATCCAAGAGCTCAAGGACAAAGTTGTACCTCGTCCATACTTTTAGGGTCTGGGGGGGTTGAGGGCTTGCGTTTGAGGAGTGTATGTGTGTGCGTGGTGTGCGTGTGTGCGCCAATGTTGTGTTCGGTGTGCTAAGGTCACTGGCTCGCGTGCCTTTTTGGGGGCCCTCATAGTCGCCCAAGGATGTGCAGGTATGTAAGGTGGCTAAGAAAGATCCCTTGAAGAAGCAAACTTGGCTGGCCAGTCAGCCAGCCCTTTTACATTTTGTTTGGGCTTTCGAGGTAGTGCACGTAGAACGGGTTTCCCCTGCTAGTACAGATCCTTAAACGGATCATTAAGATGCAGGAACCTCAGCTGTGGGATCGAATCCTCTCCCCTGCCATGAGTTAGACACCCTTGCTATCTCCTTTGCATGCGGTATTCCCTTTGAACATACGCCTGCCCAATATTAGATGCTGGAAGGTGAGGGATCGGCACACGTGAGAATCCGAACGAGAACTCAGATGACCTACGAACTCTGAGTCATGCACAGCTTTACTTAACCATACATCCTGCGGCGTTGCTATGCCAAAGGTGAGGAGTGCATTATTGATGGTATAACTAACGAACTTTTAGGCATTCTGAAAATGCCCTGCATTTCAGAAAGCTTCGATAAGTGTTACCAAACCTCAGCAAGAGACCACGGACCACCTCCCAACACGAGATCACCAGAGCTCTAAGCTGCTGGTCCTTGTAAGTCTTGTGATGGGTGCAGAGCCCAGGATCTAGAGTTCTGGGGATAACTTTGTCCCAAGTATAGCGACAGCTAGAAAAAGGAGACCCATAGCTTTCCTGGTTCAATTAGGGAGCCCGAAGCAAGAGTCAATCCCCGCGAACCCAGGTCTCCGTGCAAGAGGAGCACGCTGTGGCCCTGGAACGCGCCATCGCCCTAGAAGCGAACGGCAAGGGCGAGGTGGACCCTGAGCTTTACTTTGTCTTAATTGTCTTACGTGGGGCCTTCCGACAGCAAAAGCCGTATCTGCCGCACCTAGCAAGGACAAATTCGCAATGTCCGTCGTTTTAGAGTTGTTTCGGGTTCAGGCCTTTTTCTGAACCCGAGAGCCGCCGAACCCTTTTTTCTATCTTGAAGCCTAATCCTAAAGCCAAGGTTATAGTAAAATTAAAGCCCGAGACCCAGACCTACACTTTCAACCCCATACGAAGCCCAAAATTTTGGAAACTCCTACTAGGACAGTCTCACATCAAAGCTGGAGCAGCTGCAATCCGAGCTTGCCGCTGAGCAGCAGCTGCGCGAGTCCGAAGCTTCCAAGGCACAGATCTACATGTGGGGTTCGGAGGCTAAAGGTATCGGGTTTAGAGATTAGGGTCGTCAGCGGTGTCCAGGTCTCATGTAGGGTGCAAAGTTCAGGGATGCATTGCTGCATGTTCATAATTTTAATTCATGTAGGAGCTAGAAATAGCCAAACTACCCCCGACAATCCTCACCATTCCTCACCAAAACTGGGAATGCGACAAAAAGCCTTTACGACTTGTCTCACATAAATCAGAATCATGCTGGCGGTGATACCTGGCAATGAACGATTAGCGTCTCCTAGCCTAATCTTCGACAAATAATGCGGAGTGCCCATGAGAGGAGCTTGTGGGGTTTGAATCATTGAAGAATGAGACTGGGTAAGTAGATCGTGTCTACATTGGTTTTGTATTGATTTAGGGTAGCCGTAGTTGTAGCCGATGCGGTTCCCAGTAATGTGCATGATCGACCTCTGCTCTATTATATTATATCCCTACTTGCAGTGAAGTGGCCACACACTCTCGGAACAAAGTGGTCGGGTCCACATTTAAAGGTTTATGGCATAGGATAAGACATGTCGGTGTCAGGCTTTAATTTAGGGATGTGGGCTCTAGATATAGGTCTTGTGAGTGATGGGTTTGCAGTGAAACAGTCAGTGCTGGGCCGGCAAAAAATTCCAAGGCGGACTGCGACCCAAGACCTAAGACCCGCCCCGCACTGTATTGTGAAGGCAGCTGCAGACATGGCTCAGCTAAACGCCACCATCAAACAGCTGCGGGAGGCAGTGTCCTTGCTGCACTGGTACTTGCCGGAACCAGCCGGAACCAGCTATCAATCCAGCTCGGCAAGCAGCATGCTCAGTGAACTTTAGTGAAGGAATTCGTTCTGGAAGCTGAAGATGCAGCGCTAAGAAAGGTGGAGCCTCAGCCTAAGCCCCTTGAACCCTACGTGCAATTCCACAAGCCCACTGCCCGATGCAAGTGTGCGCCGGCAATGTAGCCGTGTTCATCTACCATTGAGCAATCTCTTCTCCCCAAATTGTTCTCTCTCCGCATTTTCGATACTGGTAAGACTACTTGCAGGACATGAAGCGAACCCAAATCATTCAGTTTCGATCAATATCCGCGTGCCGAAAAAGTCCCAGTGGTTCGATCCAGAGGTTCAATTAGCCCCACAGCAACATGCATCCTCAACCCCATATCATGCCCTTAGTCCGACTTCAATCCCTCTGACCCCCAAGTCAAGAGTTTCCACAAACTGCCAGGAAAGCCTCAAGGAGTCTGCACCAGCAAGGGCTCCCGCTGCCAGCGAAGGCCGCGCAGCTTGCGGCGTAGAGTTGACGGTTTACTTGGAGGTTTCTGAGTACGTCAAGGTATTAGGGTCATAAAAGTAGGTTATCATCACTACAACCCCACGGACGGCCCAGGAACCTCCAAGTAGGGTTCGGAGGAGCATAACTTCACAGTGCTCCGAACTTTAAACTGACTCTGAACAGGGCTTGGAGAAGTTCATGGCCTTAGGAGGCCGCTTTTTGTTCTGGGCTCATGCGGGTTCCACGTGTGCAGGCCGGATGTTGTCGTTGAGGGAAGACAAGCGTACGCGAGTGTGGTAACTTCCCATATGAATTACATTGTCGTAGCGCAAGGGAATCGGCCACTGGACACGGGACCCCTCCAAGTTCTGGAGATTCACGATAGCCTGGAAGACATCCCCCCATAAAATCCCATGTCTTGCAGTTACAGAACACATTTCAACTATAGTTGACACAGGTGATGTGCAGAGATGCTACGTAAGAACTAATGATAGGGCTTGGTGGGCTAGAACATGCTACTGCTGCTCTTGGCTCCTGGTCACATGGTATCGCTTTACAAATTCTGCAGCCTCCCCGTCGGATGTAACTCTTAAAGTTGAAGGTTATCAAAGGTGGCAGGGCCCGCTGATCATGACATCCATTTGGCAGCACGGCAAGGGGCAGCATGCAGGTGCCCAGTATCCTGGCTTGCCAGTCCAGTTGACCGCACGCGGGTCTTCTTGTTTACTGGCTAGTTGAAAAAACAGTTGTTTGGTCAAAAGATGCAGGTTCAGATGGCTGGGGTGACTTTGACATCGACATGGGCACAGCTGCGCCTTCTGGCACGGCAGCTGTGACGCACATCTTCCCTGTGCAAACCACTGCATAACCCCTACCAATGCATGTCCTTTCCTTGCCCTGATATTTGCAGTGTTCCAAGCACGTCTCTCCCTGCACCAGAGCAGCACATCAACAGTCACATTTCCTGCTGTCTGCTGGCTTTGCCGAGGCTAGGATGGCTAGGATTGCAACATTCCGGACAGCATGGCAAAATCACACATTCGCATGAGATGTATACGCTGAGCATTCAGCAGCAAGAGCCGAGGCGGCAAGGTCTGGTGATGTTCTCGATACAGCGCTCGCGGAAGACGAAGGTCACTTGGCCCCCCGAAATATACCATCGTGAGAAGGCCCAGATCCCGCTTGGCACATGATATCATTTCTGAAAGCTCGAATCCTTCTCTTTCTTTCAAGGTTTCGGATTATTTCTTCAGCCCCACAACAATCCGAGATGTCAAGCCGCACAAGTCTAACCACCTCTGCCGTGCTCACCGGTTAGGCAGCGGAGACGGTTGGGCAAACGACCTGGACCTCGGCATTTCGGCTTTGACATGGGGTGGCAGAAGTGGCGTATGTAGTGCAAAGGCAGCATGAAGGTGGACGAACGCAATCAAGGCAGCCGTAGCCGCACCTGCCCACGTCTCTCTGCCGTCCCAATCCCCTAGCTGATAGCCTGCAAGAAGTCGACTAACAGGTAGGCATGGAGGACGCCGGTCACGAAAGTTGTCAGGTTTGGATGTGGCCGCAGAAGCTAGCTTTGTGATGCTTGCCTAGAGCGACACCCTTCAACTGAATGAATGCAACAAAGTTCTGGCAACCTATTGCTTGTAATTGTGTCGGGCTTGGTACTGCAGTAAAGATTAAAGCGCAGTCTATCATCATAAACATGGGGCTTGTGAAATGACTCCTTTGCAATACTTCCTGGGGGCCCTCTAATTTTGCCGTAATCCCAATATCAATGATCCATGTCCGAAGGGCTCGCCACGTTGAGAACCCCCCACATTGTAACCCGGTCTAGTATTCATTATTAAGGCTATTCTCATTACAATGCTTACGATTATCATTACTGGGGTCGGGGGTGAAACTCTACCGCTGCGTTTTTGCGTTTTTGCGGGTATACTTAGTGGACATGGTCGACTTCCATGGCAGGAGTAAATTCCAGGGCCGTGGGATTCAGTTATCCTATATAATTATTGGGAGATTCTATTACACAAGAAAATCCTAACCAGCTAGAAGAACCAATTCCCCAAACACCAAAAAACCAATCCTGGAAACACCAAAAAAAACCATTCCTGGAAAAACCAAAAAAACCAATCCTGGAAAAAACAAAAAGAAACAATCCTGGAAAAACCAAAAAAAAACCAATCCTGCAAAAACCAAAAAAAACAAAACCAAAAAAACTAAGAGAAAAAAAAAAATCCGGAAGTCTCGGGGTGGAGGCTTGACCTCTGGATTTCTGGAAGACTTCCGGAAAATTGTTTTTTTGTTTTTTTTGGTTTTGTTTTTTTTGGTTTTTGCAGGATTAGTTTTTTTGGTTTTTCCAGGATTGGTTTTTTTGGTGTTTGGGGAATTGGTTCTTCTAGCTGGTTAGGATTTTCTTGTGTGATAGAATCTCCTAATACTTCCATATTATAATTGGAAAAAATTCTAAATAGCTACAAGAACCAATCCCAAAAACAAAACAATTTCCAAAAGCAAAAAAAAGCAAGTCTTCCAGAAATCCAGTGGTCAAGGCTCCGCCCCAAGACTTCGGGAATTATGTTTTATTGTGTTTTTTGTTCAATATTTTTGTTCTTTTAAGACTTGCTGTTTGTGGTTCGTATGTTTTTTTAATTCATTCTTAGTTGTGTGTTTTTTGGAGGTTTTGTTTAGTTCGGCTTTGGTTTCTTGATTCGAGTACTTGGCCCACGGATCCTGAATCTGGAGCCCTAAGCCTGAAACCCCCTACTCCTGACCCGTGAACTCTAAGTACAAAGTACATAGCGCCTTGTGTAAAAGAAGAACATGGCAAAATA
>CAJNIZ010046926.1:128872-141297 GCA_905231905.1 Symbiodinium pilosum | reverse complement strand
TTTAGGGTTCATAGTTTCGGGCTTAGGAAACGTATTCCATAATGAAACAAGACTACCAAGCGGGCTTGTCAGGGCTACACTGGGCCCTGCAATGAGGACACTATAAGAAATTATCACATGACGATAAGATAATGGGCTCTCCCCGGGTTCAGGGTAGGGGAATATAGGGAAAATGGAAAAGAAAATGGAAACTACTATATTATAATAGAGTATATATTGGGGTTATATTAGGGGTTGCTAATTTTAGCGGTTGGGGTGATTGAAAACCCCCGGTAACTATAGCCACCCTTTTTGAAGGACAGACTTTGCGGGCCCAATGTTGGAGTTCCATGCTGGAATGGGACAAGGTAGATGTATGCAAATAAACGACTGTGAACGTTCAGGGCATAGGTATGCGTAAAGTGGTCGGCAGGTATATCCGTGCCATACAGTAATACACCCTAAACCCTGAACCCCGAACCCTGCACCCTGACACAAGCCTAAGCCCTAAACCTGGACCCTGAAACCCTAAGCCTAAACCCAAATGAGCTGTAGTCTAAACTCCTAGTATCCCCCTTAATAACCCCTATAGGAGTTCTCTATATAATCCCCTATATATCTCCCCTTTAAGGAGTTTACACTGTAGCTCAAATGAAGACTCAAACCCAAGACCGTGGTTGTGACCTGACTCGGAGGATCCACAAATCTTAATAGGGTTTAGGGTTTAAGGCTTCGGGATATTAGGTACCCCACCTCCTCTTATGAGGACCCTATAACTATCATACAACTGCAATAATGTCCTAATTTGGTGGGTACCTAGAGGAAGGACGGTGAGTAAATGCATTGGGCTCTACATCGGGAACCCCCTCTGTATAGAAACCCGTAGAAAACTGTCAGGCTGTTACTTTACTTTGATTGCAGACAGTTCTAAGAGGTCTGACATAGGTAGGCCCCAAAGCCATGCAGAAGGATCCCGCTTCCCGGATCCCCAGGAGTTTAGGGTTTAGGGGGTTAGGGTTTAGGCTTTAAGGAGTTTTGGGGTATACGAGGGTCAGGAGGACTCAGCAAAAAAAGGACATGTAATCTAAAGCAGTATTTGGGGTTTAGGCTCAGGAGACTTAGTAAGTATAAGTATAAGCCCTATAAGCCGTGTAATGAGCCCAGTCATCCACATTGTTAACCTACTTAATCAGTAAGTCCCCTGACCCTGCAGGAAACCCCTGTAACTCTAAATGCCTGGAGCCATTAACCCCAAAGCCCTCTAAACCCAAAACCCTTAACCCTGACCCCTAAACCCTCAAGCCCTCTAAACCCTAAACCCTTTCGAGCCCTAAACCCGAAACTCTTATCCCTAATGTTGACACTATAAATCCCGCATGACCATAGTACACTATAGTACCATAATTCCTGAGGTATAAGGTACCTAGGGTCATGCAGAACTCTAAACCCTGAACCTTAAACCCTAAACCTTAAACCCTAAACCCTTCACCCTAAACCGTATCCACCCCAGCGGGCCCTCAGGGAAGTTGTGAAGGGCAATCGCAATGCCAGAGAAAGCTGCCATCTGCAGCATGTTCCTCAGATGGAGGGTTTAAAGGGTTTAGGGTCTAGGGGTTTAGAGTTAAGGTGTTTAGGGTTTAGTTTTTTTTGTTTTATCGGACCTTTTCTCCGCAGCCCACAGGTCTACGGAAATGCTCCAGAGCACAGTCCCATGTGAGCAGGCCCATACCACCATTCACTCACAGAGCGCGCCAAACTGCACCAACCCTACCAACATAGCTGAGGAGCAACGAGGAGTTTAGGGTTTAGGGTTTAGGGTTAGGGTTTTGGGTTTAGTTGGGAAAGGGAATGAACCCGATAGTAGCTCAATGGAATCCCCAACTTATTACCTAAGTCCTAAGCCCCAAACCCCAATCCCTGAACCTGATTAAACCCTAAAGCCTATAATCTTTATGGCTCTAGGCGTACGGACGTGCAAATCAAACTTATTTACTAACATCCCAAAGAAACTCTCGTAGCATCCTAAACAACATCCTGGGTGACACCATATACTCAGGAATTGTGGTAGTTGAGTAGGCTTTGACCATGCAGGATTTTGCCATCCAACCTAAACCCTACTATCTAAAGCCTAATCGAAATCCTCAATCCTCCATGGCCGAAACTATGCTGCTTGGAGGTATGGGGTAATCATTTTAATGCTCTTCATTCAGCGACGTCATTCATAACGCGACTGTGATCCAGATGCATGAGTTTGGTGTATAAGTACCGTATTTTAGCTAGGTCGTAAGCGTTACCAGACTATACGTAGGATGTTACCGAGTTTTTTATTCGTATTTCCCTGCCTAGCGAACCCTAAACCCTAATCCCTAAACCACCGAACCCTAAACCCTGAACCTTACACCCTAACTTTGAGCCCCCTGGCTTCCTCCAAGTAGCATCCGTTCAAGTCCTGTTAGTGGACGGCGGCTGGCACCCTCTGGAGCCGGGCTCACCTACGCTACAGGTGGGGGTTTCCCAACATTGGGGTAGGGTTTAGGATTTGGGGGTTAATTGAGAGGGTTTCCCCAAATTAGGGGTCCTTTTTCGAGGGGTCCCAAAAAGAAGGATTGTAACATGTTGGGGTCTCTATTGATGGGGTCCCCCTATTCTGGGAAACTACCAGTGTTTGTCCAGGGATCCTAAACCCTAAACCTGTAGGGATCATCACTTGGGACTTGGCTTGTATTACTGCTTCCCCACAATGGGGGAAAATCTTCTAGGGACCTGTCTTAGAAATTGAATCCTAGCATAGGAACCCTAAACCCTAAACCCTAAATCCTAAACTCTAAACCCGTTAAGGCTTATAGGAAGGTCCTCACCTCGGGGTTTCGGCGTTTGTGGAGGGGAAATGGCTTGAGGGGTTAGGCTACTACGGTAGGACTCTGGCTTGAGTATTTAGGGTTTAGGGCTTGGGGCTTAGGGGCTTAGGGCTTACGTGTTCAGGCTTGGGGCTTCGGGTTTAGGGTTAATGTGTTCAGGCTTGGGGCTTAGGGGTTTATAGGGATTACGTGTTCAGGAACATAGCAAGTATTGTCAGCTTCTGCCGTTGTCCAAATCCTGATTTTCCCACTTTTACGCTAAAACCTAAACCGCTCAACATGCCAATGCCATCTTTGAGAAAGCTCCAGATATAAATGGATCCACCTCCACATCCGCCGTACTGGCCGCACCAGAGACTGCCGCCTGTGGATCCTGGAGGCATAGAAGGTAAGCATGCTATCGTAGGCCCTAAACCCTAAACACTAAACCCCTAAACCCTAAACCCTAAACCTAGGGCTTAAGGAGCCCCAGGCAGATGTAGGGATTTCCAGGGGGTTCTTGGTGGTCTTCCTTGGTTTAGGGTTTAGGGTTTAGGGTTTAAGGTTTAGGGTTTAGGAAGAAACAGATACGGTTTTCTAACACTTCCGCAGATATTAGACAAAGACCGCCGACGGATTGCGCGCTTCAAGGTTTAGGGTCAGAAAGCTTCTGAGGCGGTTTAGGGTTTAGGGGTTTCGGGTTTAGGGTTCAGGTGGTTTCAATGAGCCGGACTATAAGCACGTCTGCAAGGTAATTCATCAGGATGAAACGACATCGGAAGCTCTTACTCACCTTCCCCTGGGGCTCCAGTTACCTAAATAATGGGAACTGGGTTCTATAAACCTATAGTTACACAGCCTAGTAACCTACTATTTAGGTAACTGGGAGCCCTAGGGTTCCATTCCTGTCAAATCCTACAGACAATCCCGAGACCCCAAGAGAGGATCGAACTATTTTTAACTGCATAGCGTGCTCAATCCAGGAAATCGTGCGTGTGAGATTCAGGTTTTAGTTAACTGTTGTCCCAAACCCTAAACCCTAAACCGTGTTTTTTCACTCGGGATCCGGAACTCTGAACCTATGGAGCCACTGAAGTCCCCAAGCCCCGGACTCAAACCCGACATCACGGACCACTCAACTGATCAATCTGCAGTGCATCCCGGAAATCATGCACCATGTAGGACCGTCCGAATACTGCAATTTCTGGAGTATGACGTATGTAAGGTGGTGCAAGAAGCCTGAAGTCTTCCATCCACAAAACGAGCCATAGTCTAAACTCCAAACCTAGTATCCCCCTCAAGAACCCCTATAGTAGTCCCGTATATAATCCCCCTTTAAGGAGTTTAGACCATAGCTCAAATGAAATAGGCTTATAGGGACTCCTAAAGTTGCGGCAGAACGTGGTGTGAGCATTTAGACTACGCCGGTCATTCCCTGAAAGCCAAGCCCTAAACCCTAAACCCCGAACCCTAAACTACAAGCCGTAACCCGCAGGTCATACAGACAGAAAGCCTACCAAAACTCTTCCCAACCGCAACCCCCAAATCTAAAGCACCTGGCCTTAAATCCTACATGCATTGCCTGGAATCTTAACCCCACACACTAAATCCTAAACCCAAAGCCCTGAACCCTAAACCCTAGACCCTAAAACCTTAACTCCACTTCCTCTCCCGAGGCAGGTCGGATGGCATTGGCAAGCTGATCCGGATCCTTGGCTTCTGGTACTTGTGGCGCTGCTAGAGTTTGCAATGTGTGTGTGGGGAGACGGTTTTGGGGTTTAGGGTTTAGGGATTTGGGTGCCACGCAAAATTTGCAGTGGTCTACCCGAATGCGTGTGTGGAAATTGTATAGGATTTGGGTGCAAGACAAATTTGCAACGATTTTACCTGAGTTGCTTGCCCTGTTCCTTCTTTGACAAAGGCCTTGGAAGAGTGGGATTCACCAAAAAATCCTGAAAAACTGTTTGACAGCTTTTTGCCTAGAGTTTTGATCCAAGGTTTCAGTGGGTAACTCTCTACACATTTTTAGGGTTTAGGGCATAAGATCCCGGCGGCTGTTGAGCTTGGCGTATGTAGGGTCTGTTCAATTAGAGGAGAGGTATAATAGGAAAATACTAGGACTCTAATATAATTCTTATTAGCCCTTTAATCACTATTGCTGGGTGCGGGGGGTCCACTTAAGGTATATACACTACCCTGAGGGTCCACGTACCTAATAATCATATACTTACCCAAAAACCTGTACTCCCCCTAAACCTGAGTACCGAATTAATGGGTACTTGGACCCTCTGGGCTAGAGTCTATAGCTAGGTAGGGTTGATAAACCCTAAACCCTAAACCCTAATCCCAGTAGGCTGCCACTGTGCCCGGTTTAACGGTTCTTCATCGTGATTCTTTTATGGAACCTACGATTCATATCCCTTGGGTCCTGTCCCCACCCATTGACAGCAGTCTATGATAGGGGTCATACTAAAGGCTAGATATAAGTAGATTATAAATATTATCCAGCTGGTAATGAGTGGGGGCAGGACCCAACATATCGCGTCTTGGCTGTTACGGATAAAGCATGCGCAACAATGACTGATTTAGAATTGGGTGACTTCTAGACTGATAGACTGCTTTACAGCACACTGCTGGCAACAGTGTGATTCCTGATGGTCCCAGGTATGTAGGCGTTCTGCGGCTTGGGGTTTCGGACTGAAGGTTTGGAGTTTAAGGTTCAGGGTTTAGGGTTTAGGCTGGGAATCCAGGGTGCTTGAAACGGTCCCTCCCTTTCCTACAAACCCTCTGGATAACCCCCATGATTGAAACCCTGACGCCCATGCCCAAGCCAAGGATGGATGCCTTCAAATTTGAGGGGCTCTTTGCCCGCGTCCCTGTTAAAAGGGTTGCAAACCCTTAATCCCAAACAATCAACCCTCGATCTGGGTAGCAAAGTGTCACGATGGGCCTGCATGACATCTTCCGCCTTGCCTTCGTTGGCCAGAGATTATCTGGGGCTGTTGCAGTTTAGGGTTGATAGGGTTTAGGGCAAGAGCAACCCGCTGTTTTCTGTTGGTTTACATATCGCCCGCAAAAAACTCCCTTGTGCTTAGGACGGAAAGGGGGAATGGATCCCTATAGTAGCCCCTATATAATCCCCATAATCCATTCCCCCATTCCATCCTAAGCACCAGGGAGAAAAAATGAAAGCTGAACCTAAAACCCTAAACCCTAAACCCTTAACCCTAAACGCTAAACCTTAAACCCTTAACCCTAAACCTTTAACCCTAAACCCTAAGCTGATTAATTGGACAAGCAAGCTGCCCTTCTCGAAGGACTTCTGCTGAGTGTGAGCGCGGTGGAAGAAGAACCTTGCCATATCCTACTCCCTAGGGTTTAGGTCTCAGGGTTTAGGGCTTATGGTTTAGGTCTCAGACTACGGCTTAGGTGTTTAGGTGTTTATGTGTTTAGGGTTTAGGTTTAACTACCCAATAGTAGTAAGGAACCACTAGGGATTCTACTTCCTAGATCCTCCCAGGGGTCTGGGTACGAGGGAGCCCTAAAGGGGACCCTAGGTGCGAGGGCCGATTTTTAGTTTTTTAGGGTTTGGGGTTTAAGGTTGAGGGTTCCCCGAAGGGCCCTAGCATTGAACTCCGCCGTAGAATTATAATGATAAATCCAGGGCCTAAAATCTTGAAGAGCGCGTCCAAAAGGGGAAGACTACGGTTAAAAGGGGCCACCTAATCATGAATTAGCTGGGTTTTGTGGTCATAAGGCGGGGTATGATAAGGAATCAAAAGGAGTTCGGGATCCTCTTGATTTCCTAGATCTAATGTGAACACTTGTTTAATGGAATTTATGTGCAATTTAAATGTGACTGTTGTTAATGTTGATTCGGTTTTTTTTATTGGTTGTAGGCAGATCTTGACTGATTCTAACGCGATTTAATCAGCTTTCAAGAAATCTCAGTTAGACTCCGATCAGATCTCTACTGGACTTTAGATGGACTGGATAGCACTCGATTGATATTCGGGTATTAATGAGATTTCAATTGATTTCAGTGGGATTTTACATCATAAGTTTCAATTGATTTTACTTAATTCGACCTGCATTACTGTAGGTCCTAATTGGATTTTACTTCGGTTCCACTTAGATTTAACTTGTATTAGCTGGATGTTTAGAAAACTTCAGATTTCAGGCTTCCTATCTAATCCTTTTAATAGATAGTCCCCTGTTATAGAAAACAATGCCGGGATGATTCAATATTAGATGGGGTGGCCTCGTTTAAAACTGTGGGGCAACCATTAATTACCTAAACCCTCATCCTTAAACCTTGTATTTGAGCTATAGTCTTAACCCTCAGTATCCCCCTTAAAAACCCCAGTGAGAGTCCCCTACAAAATCCGCTATGCAACCCCAATTTCAGGTGTTTAGACGAAGCTCATTTGGAAACTCCTTAGCCTTCGAACCGACTAAGGGATGTCGCATGAAATGCTCTCTTATGGTTTAGGGTTTAGGGCTTAGGGTTTAGGGTTTAGGGGTTGAGGGTTTAGGGGTTAAGGGTTTGAGGGTTAAGGGTTTAGGGTTTAGGGTGAGCGTGGTGTGCATCCCTACGTGGCTAGGACCCCTACTAAGAGTTAACCCTTTAGGTACCCATAGTAGGAGTACAAGGGAATCCCAAAAGGATCAGGGTCTAAGGTCCAAGCTAAGTCCCAAGGAGATCTGCGGCGGCAACCTAGGACCCCCCACCCTGTAATAGTGGCATAATAGGAATATAAGAGGACCCTACTATAATCCTTAGTATCCCTTATAGTCACTAGAGGTCACAGCTCAAGAGATGCACTCCAGCGCCGACAGCAAGACAGTGTTCCGTGTCTCCTCGTGCACCCTCATAGACATGTGGCTAATCCACAAAATTAGGGTTCCTTTTTTGAAGCCCCTAAAGATTAGGTGCCGTAATATAATCTGAAACCAAAAGGGGCCCATAATTTTGAGAACAGCCCATAAACATGGCACATGCTCCTCGCACTGCCATGCATGTCAATCGACAGCAAACCCTAAACCCTAAAGCGCTTAAGAACCTGGCGGTGCTCGCCGGAGCTGGAGGCTTTGCCGTGCTTCATGGCCTTTTCATGGATAACCTACCAGAGTGTGGGGTTGAGCATGAGTAGGATCCAAACACCCAGTCTTGGCTAGAGACTACTTAAGTTCCATGTGCCTCCAAGTAATTGTCAAGGTTATAACTGTTTCTTGAGCCCGCCACAGAATTACTGCCCCACAGCATACTTTGAGAAGATGCATGTGCTTTTGATACTAAACATCCTGCATGTCCGTGGCATACTATGACACTAAATTTTCCGACGCATAAGGTCCCTAGGGTCCTGCCTAAACCCTATGTCTTGTCCCTATAAATCTAAACAAACAGACATCTTAATTGGATCTTAGGAGTTTTGTTGCAGGATTTACGCCCTAAACCCCAAAAGCCTGCCAGGTGCGGACGTGGAGCATGCCCACTGACTCCAAGAGCATGGAGGCCACGAGGCCCGAGAAGAAAACCAAAGTGGCCAGCCTAGGTTTAAGGGTTTTAGGTTTGAGGGTCTAGGGTTTTAGGGTTTAGGTTTTTGGGATGTAAGTTTTAGGGTTTAGGGCTTGGGGGCTTCAAAGTTTCAAAGGACTCAAAAGATGAGGAGAAGAAAAGGAGGGTAAGGGTTTGTGGCTTAGGGTTTCTTTGGGGAGGCGAGGTATAGGAAGTAAACTCAACGAAATATCTTCATTCATCCCACCATTTGAGCTGTGAGATTCAGGGGGTCCTGGGCGATCCAGTGAATCTAGGAACTCTTGCAGCAAGGTACAAAACAGTCAGACTCAAGCGAGAAAAGTCCTTCTTCACGTGCAACTTGCCCTGGACAGGCAGACCTCCAAGGGTTCTCTCTCCATCCCTTCCTGGACCCTCCAATGTAGTTCCTTTTTGGGTTTGTTACGGTTTTTGGGTTAGGACTCTTATTAGGACTACCAAAAAGGTACTACATTCGAGGGTCTAGAGTCTAGGTTACCATTAATTCCTAAACCCGAAATTCCCAAATCCCTATGCCCTCAACCCTAATCCCTACCCCCCAAAAAGAAAGGTCTTTAAAGCCCAAACCATTCAATCCTGTACCCCTGAAAACTTTGGCCGCGCAGCGAGAATGAGTCCGCCTCAGAGATGCCAGCCTCCTGGAAACTTTCGTCAGCCTGGCTTCAACAAGAGTAGGGTAGGTTTGGGCCTATAAGACCGTGTGTGTGTGTGTGTGTGTGTGTGTGTGTTTTAGGGTATAGGGTTTAGGGGTTCTATGGGGAGTATGGAATTATAGGGATTATATAGGGATTCAGGGTCGCAAAACGCAAAAACATGGGTTGGTGGCCCTTCAACTTATAGATTTGGGGTCTAGGGTCTTAAGGTTTTAGGGTTTTAGATTTTAGGATCTTAGGGTTTACAGCGGCTTGTGGGGGGACCGAAGAAAGCCTGTACGCCTGAACTACCAAAAGTCCAGGAAACCATGACGAAACTTGAAGATTTAGGGTTCAGGGGTTGAGAGTTTACCAAGTGATGCAAGCTTTCTCTTACCTACCGGAGCTTAAGGGGAATGGGGGAATGAATGTAGCTACGAAAATGGGACATGCAATGGGTCTTGTATGCGTTAGGATCTTAATTTCTGGTCCTGTGAATGTGGACAGCAAACATATACACTCAACAATATCCAGATACAGCCCTACATACACGCGCCAAATGCCATACTAATGAAAAAGCTTACCCTAAACCATAATACATAGACTTTACTTCATATGAGCTACAGCCCATATAGTCCAGAAATCTAATGCACGTGGCTTTTTTATTCGGGATTTGACTATACGAACTACAAAAGGGACCTCTATATCCAACGTTGAGGGCCCCTTGCTAAGGCTAATATCAACTGTCGCTTATCCGCTCCCTTAAGCATGGGGATCTTTAGTGCAGGTTTAGGGTTTAGGGAACACCTGGAGGATTAGGAGGACATAGCGTATACTTGTGACCTCTGTACCCTAAACCCTACAGCCTAAACCTTGAACCTTAAACCCTGAACCCTAGGTTGTCAACCCTAAACCCTAAAGCCTCGATATTAACCTACCTACTAAGTCCCCCTGACCTCTCCAAGAAGGGCTTTGGCCCCACAACCGTAGGGAGTTTCACTTTTTGCTGCGGCTTTGCAGTTTAGGATGCAGGGTTTGGGGCGTAGGTCTTAGGGTTCAGTGTTGACTTCACATTGGTGACTCTACCCACTTTAGTTCGGCCACCACCTGCGCCATCTCCTGGCGAGACTGAGCGTTGGCTGCTGCCACCGCCTGGCTTGCCACCATGAGCCTTCTGGCTCTCCGCTTGCGCGAAGCGCTTGTCTACCAGCAGATTGTGCCTCCCCACCGCCAGGCCCTTAGCGAACTCATCAGTCCGCTCCAAGTCTGCCGAGAGCTGCGAGGCACGCTCCTCAGACTGGTCCAGCTGGGTCCCGAAAATCCCGCCGCCAGAGCACAATTACAAGTATACCCACAGTGATAATCTGCCTGGAAAATTTTAGTTTTCTAGGGACAATGGTTTTAATTAGAGTTGAACTGAATCTGTTGATGTCCACCGCTTCACATAGATTTTCAGACCTACTTTTTTGCCATTATTATTCCAGGGGCCGCGCCTCGAGGTGGCTCTTATTATGTAGTTTTCATGGAGATGACTGGGGTACCATATGGCTTACAGGGGTTTATAAATTCGTTTCGAAGCCCCACCGCGACCCTGCAAGTAGCTCATGCAGACCTATCAGCAGTGCAGTGCAGAGGTGCCGATGTTTTTGGGCACAAGGGCACTCTGCTGTCTGGACCCCAGAAAAGCCACCAAACACCCTGAACCCTAACCCCTGAACCACAAATCCTAAACTGAAAAACCCTCAATCCTTAAACCCTAAACTCTATAACTCCTAAAACCTTAGCCCTTAAACCTCAAGCCCTACTATAGCCTAAACCCTAAATCCTAAACCCCAAACCCTGAACTCTCATCCCTGAACCCTGAATCCTAACCCCAAGCCTAAACAGTCCTGAGTCTTAAGCCCCCAAACCCAAAAGCCTTGCCAATGATTTCAACAAAGGAGACATAGGTCATGACTCCGGCCTTAGTTTCGAAGCATGGGAAGCTACTGGTTTAGGGTACATAGGGTGAAGGGTTTACGGTATACAGGGTTGAGGGAGTTTAGGGTTTAGGTGTAGGGTTTAGGGAGTTTAGGGTTTAGGATTTAGGGATGTAGGGTTTAGAGGATGTGAAGGGGGTCCTAAACCCTAAGCCCTAAGGGTATAAAGGGTGTATAAGATGTGTGTGGGGTGTAGGGTTGACAGGCTGCCAAAAGGAAAGGGTTAGAGCTTATCAGCTTGATGCAGTTTGTCGTTTGCGGGTTTACAGGCTTTAGGATTTGTAGGGTCAATCATTTTGTCTTCCGGAAAGGGCTCATAAGGTTTAAAGTGGGCGGCTGCATTCCACGAATGAGGACGAAACAGGGGCTACATAAGTGCGTAAATCCCAAAACCCAAGGTTAAAAAGCATGTTAGGCATGATGACTGTCACTTACGTGGTAGCTTCCCTAAAGTACTGTTCCTAAAATGGGGGAAATCTATATAGGGCCCCGTATTATAATAGGAACCTAAATATAGGACCCCGTGTTGACAGTAATTTAGGACAATCCGCACTTATGTAGCAACCTGTGTCGTTGGAAATCCAAGCCAGATTCCAACTCATGCTTCACAAGAGACCTAAGCCCTACACCCTACGCCCTAAACCTTAAACCCTAAACTTGGTCTGGCGGTTTAGGGTTTAGGGTTTAGGGATCTACACTGCCATCACGTTTGTTTTCTCCATGAATGCGCTCAGGCATGTTCAGGGTTTAGGATTCAGGATGGCCGCTACCATTCTGATCACAGGTTAGGAGCCCCAAAAATGTAAGCATACATATATTCGAATAGCCAAATAACGCAGAATGATTTTTGGATCGTCCCAAATTGGGATCCTCATACTTTCCTAAACCCTAAACCCTATCTATGCTAAACCCTGTCTTTGAATCATGGCATCTTCTTGGGCATCCACGATACCGTAGCGCATAGAAATCTACCTTGCAAAATCGGATCTATATAAGATATTGGAGTTTCCTAAAACTAGGGATATCTTTTTAGGGGTTTAGGGAGACTACCATATGGAACTGTATACTACAATGCAGGGCCCGGTATGGGTTATCCTGGGGGAAACCCCATAAGCTGAAGCTCTGGAATTTACAAGTGCAGTCATGTACGGTAACTAGGGGGGGGGCTCCGCTTTCCCAGGGTCTGCAGCCTCAAAGAAGGCAGACGAGAGCACTACATTCAGGTATGCCGGCTGTCTAAATCTCATATTTGTGGGTGGGCTGGGGCTATACACCCGTTGATAAATAAAGATAACCATAAAAACTCCTATCTTTCGCGGGCAAGTCCTGCGAACCCCCAAACATGGGATAGCGCCATAATTCTACTGGGTCATGCAGGAGCCAATCCTCTAAACCCTAAATCCTGAACTCTAAACCTTAAGCCCTAAAGCCTGAACCCTAA
>CAJNIZ010046926.1:81281-103202 GCA_905231905.1 Symbiodinium pilosum | reverse complement strand
CTAAACCCTTAAACCCTCAACACTAAGCCATGTTTCAAGCCAAGGACTTGCAGTATACTCGGAGGGTCTGGAGGTCTCAGTAAGTTGGTGAATAATGAGGATAACTGGGATTACTATAATATAGCTAACTGGGATTACTATAATATAGCTAACTGGGATTACTATAATATAGCTAACTGGGATTACTATAATATAGCTAACTGGGATTACTATAATATAGCTTATGATAGGGTGTATGAGTTACAGGTATGCTTGCTAAGTCGCCCCCGCCCTCCAAGTACTTCTGTTTTGTCATCCTCAAATAGTAGTTTGCCGGTAGACGCTACAATGCGCAGTTCATGTAGCATGCCTGGCACATGGGGCTCACAACCTTAGCGCCTTCAATCACAACCGGGTACTCGGAGGTTCGCGACTACAACTAGGGCTACAAGTACCCCGGAATGCCAGTAAGGTATACGATTTCAGCATATGCTTCGTACCGGGAATCGTTATACTCAGTAGCTGAGGTCCTTGTTGCTTAGAAAGACTCCTACTGTTGACTGTCAGAAGATAGTGCCAGCCTCAGAAGTGTAGCCGGTGAGAATACTTGTACTGGCTTTGCCAATAAGATGAATCTTACTTACGCAGAAAGGGACATATGTAAGTAGCTAGGTCTCTACGCGCAGAGGAAAAGGGCACATTAATTCTGCAGACTAACGCTTGAATTGAGGATTGAAAGCGCCCTAGAGCGGTGGACGGATCATTGCCAATCTAGGAGTTTCTGTGAAGAGGGGGGCCTTAGGGACCCAATGGGGATTGCGAGTGAATTATGGGGGCCAGATTAGAAACTGTGCATCGGAGCTGTTTTGAAGCGCATCCACAGACTACAGCCAAAGAGCGCAAACACGCGATATGACTGGCCTTTCCATGGAAGGGCTAAAGTCTAAACCCTGAATCCTAAATCTATCAGTTTCAGGTGGGTCTCAAGTTTCGTGGTTTTGTCTCTAAGGTCTACATGTAGACCCCAAGCTGCTACAACCCTGATTTCAGGAAGCCCCAAAAGTTACCAACACGTTTGTAACCCCCATGTAGCCCGAAGCGACAGCTGCCATTCCACTGCCAACGGGCTCTTGCAGGCTGCAGCGTCCGGGTAGACGCGAGAACTTCTAACTGCGCCGGATGCTGTAGACAATAAGGGGTGTAGGATTCAGGGGTTTAGGATTTAGGGGATACTGTAGATAATAAGGAGCCGGTGTGGCCGTTCTTCAACTATCCTCTATATATGAACCCCAGCAATTTTTCATCATCTCAATATTTTCAAGCGTTGCGAAGGGTAGGCCTTTTTGCGAAACCCCTGCGTGGGTAGTTACTGATAATTTCGTGGGCCTTCAATCCTCGGCGTAGTGACCCCAAGATCGGACATCAGATGTTGAGACACTTTTTAATCCTTGTGAGCTATAGTCTGAACTCCTTAAAGGGGGCTATATAGGGGAGTTTTATTAGGGTCATTAAGGGAGATACTAGGACCTACTAGGAGTTTCGACAATGGTTCATGTTGGACTGTAGTTGTATGTGTTGGGAAAAATCTCCAGCGCTCCCTTACCCATCCTGGTCTAGGGTTGCATGTTACCTGCACTAAGCTAGCATCCAGCGGATGTTACCTTAGGAACCCGGTTTAGGGTTTAGGGTGTAAAGTTTAGGGTTTAGGGGTTAGGGTTTGGGGAACCAGCAACTCTGGGCATTTATCTTCCGTCCAAGAAACCCCTACCAGAACCTTCTACCCTAAACCCTAAACTCTCAGTATTCTAGAGTTCCTAGGGTTTAGGGTTTAGGGTTTAATGGTGCAAGATTTCCTCCCTTCCTCTAACATGAACTCCCACCTCCCCAGATCTCAAAGATTCACATTGTGGTATATAGTAGTTTTGATGGGAATATCTAGTATTCGGGGGTGTGGGGTGTTTCAGTATGAGGGTGATCGATAGGGGAGGCGATTATTCGGTTCGCAGCCTCCCCAATCCAAGTGAGCCATAGTCTAAACTCCTAGTATCCCCCTTAATAACCCCTATAGTAGTCCCCTATATAATCCCCTATATAACCCCCTTTAAGGAGTTTAGATTGAGGCTCAAGTGAGATCAAATGTTTCTGCTTGTGGCCATGCAGGATCTTTTACATGAACAACACGGAGTTCTCTCAACTTTTTGTGGGAGACCCAAGAGCAAATAGGGACTACAGAGAAGAAGAATTCCATGAGCGTAGCTTCTACACATGTCCATATTGAGCATAAGCCCTGAAGCCTAAACCTAGACCCCTAAGCACTGAGGCCCACATCCTGAATAGCAAATCCAAAGCCCAAAACCCTAAATCCTATCCGCAAACCCTAGGGCCCGTAGCTTCTGCTGCGGCATCCCGCGCGTTTGGCAACTTCTGCGCAATGGCTCGGGCGTCCAGTGACTTCAGCTATAGTTTAAATGCCTTAAAGGGGTTATATAGGGCATTCTATAGAGGAGTATTATGGAGATTATCAAGGGGGATACTCGGAGTTTAGACTATAGCCGTGTCATGAATTCTGTATCCCAACCTGCCTATACTTTCCACCCTACTCCTTCCTCTTTGCTAGCCTCAGTTCCCTCTAACTAGGCAAAATCAAGGGAGAACCTTACGGTGATTACTTTCATGGGGCAGGGGTGGTTAGCTGTCCAATGACTTGTATCCCTGTGGTCCTTGGAAGCGATCCATCTGTTCTCGCGTGCCGGTATGCAGATAGAATACAACGGACATCAGAATAATGCTACGGCTGCTTTCGAGCCCCAAACCTTAAACCCCCTTCCCTTTCTAGCCAGGAAAATCTACCTGAATATCAGTTCTCAGGCACCTTAACCCTTAGCCGCTTGGTGGAGGGGCCAAGATGAGGAGGATGTCACGCGTTTTAGGGTTTAGGGTTAGGTTTAGGCTATAGGGTTTCGGGTTTAGGGTCCATTGCACA
Organism: Symbiodinium pilosum; assembly: GCA_905231905.1. Classification (NCBI taxonomy): domain Eukaryota; class Dinophyceae; order Suessiales; family Symbiodiniaceae; genus Symbiodinium; species Symbiodinium pilosum. Next base: position 100,240 of record CAJNIZ010046926.1, on the reverse strand, counting down.
GTCATGGTGAAACTGGCGCACGGAATGGTCCGAGACAAGGGCTTTGGATCAGGGCTACTTTTTTCGCAGCGTACCATACTGTTCATAGGGTACATCCTACAATTGTAATTCTTAGGTGATCGCAGAGTTGTGCAACATTCTTTCAACTGTAGTAGGCGGGAGGTCAAGGAAGCTATCCTGCAGCTAGGTTAGGGGGTATGTAAAGGGATTGGCCTAAACTCTGAAACAGTGGGTTACTGATAGCAAGCAATATAAAAATATATATATATATAAATACATATATATATATTTGGGAGTATGCTAAACTACCAAAGGGACCCCTACGCCCACCTTGACTGGTCCCTTGGTAACCCTAAACCCTAGACCCTAGTCTCCAAACTCAAATTAATGGTCCCTGGGTAACCCTATACCCAAACCCTTAATCCCCAAACTGAATTAATGGTCCCTGGGTGGCCCTAAACCCCTGAACCCCTAATATTGACACAAGCTCATATACATAGCGCAGCCCAGACTTCAGCCGTACATCTCAAAACACTGAGGTTGGAAGTAGGGGCCCCTAATATGGGCCCTTAGGCCTTAGGGGGGTTCTAGCACCACTTAAGGGTACATATAGGGTATATAGTATGTATACAAGGCTACCATACAAGCGGCCCATGGTTGCAACCTTAGAAAAACTAGAATGAGCCTTGCGCACTAAGCCCTGCTCCCTGCTATCTCTTTTGCTTGGACTTATCGTCCATCTTCTTTTCACAACACTCATGCGCAGCGCAATGCTTGCTGTCTTTGCACCTCGGCCAGTCACTTGACAACGCGCTTTGCAGCCAAAACCCCCTACATTGTCGTGCCCACTAGTTACGTAATTCTACTTATAAGTCTCAGAACTACATCGTAACCCAAAGAATAGAGGTTTAAGGTGGAAGCTGGCAAAACCAAAAGACTCTTACATGACATTTCGCCCCATCACGCATTCTTTTTGACGAGGACCCTACAAGAGCGACCCAGCATTTCACATGGCATGAAGTATTCCAGAGCCCCATAATCAGTGAAGTCATCCCTGCATACTCCGAGCACGCTCCCATCAATGCATACGGAGAGTAAAGGACTACAGGCTTTTTCAAGAGTGTTGATGCCATTCGGATTGTGGTAGGATTCTTGTGGAAAAGCATCCTAGAGGTAGTGCCCTCACTACCAAAACATAAGATCCCGACTAGGGGCCAGGGTTGCAAGGCTAGGGCTAAGGGGTGAACCTAGTGTTGACCAAACAATATTGGAGTGGGCTACCATTATGAGATTCCACCGAGCCAAGAAATTCGGATTTGTACTACGTTTACCGTTTGGGGTTCGACCCCCGCCCCCCCCCCCCGGTCCTCTCCGTATAAGGCTTACTGTTCTCACAATCCAAAGATCAAAATCCCGAAGCTTCAAGGACACCAATTAAGCTCTAATACGACTCCTACCACAACAACGAACACGACAGCTACTGCTGCTGAAGCTAGAAAATCCTACATGACGTTACTTATTACTATAACGCCAGAATTCCCAACGTATGAGGTACATAGGGTCATGTAAGATTTCATTATCCAACGCACTCACTCCAAGCCCAAGATCAAGCTCCTGGATGACGCGACGCACCGGTTTTGTTAACTGCGGCCGCCAGAATGGCCGACGGCAGAAAAGGAAAGACACAACACACAACGTCTGAACACCTCTTTGGGGCGGTTTAGTAGTCTCGTCTCAACATTAAGCCCTGTATGCCCTGTATTCTCAACAATCCCTTCAATGCAAGTTCGTCGAGGCCTGAAGTCAAAACCTTGCCAAGTCTGTCATGAGTCGCCCGCCCTTCAGCAAGAGAAAGGGACACAGGTCTAAAGATGGATACACAACCCTAAACCCTAAACCCTAAACATACACAACCGATAATAAAGCGCAAGTGGTTCGAAGCAATACTGTCGGCCAATTGGCTCATGCTCATGCTGTTGGCTTAGAGCAAAGAACGCACTCAAAATGACGATAGACTAATGAGAAGGAACTATTGCACACTTGAAGCCCGAACCTTAGGCCCCAAACCCTACAGACTTAGCTCCGAGCCCGAAACCCAAACCGCAAAGCGGGCCAAACTCCAAGCCGCAAAGCCTGCATCCCTCAACCCCAACCCAGACCCTTGGGAGGATCTAAAGGGTTCTTAGAAATTATCCAATAGTACAGGGTACCATAATGGGGCTTCTACTCTCTAGAGGGTCTGGGAAGCCCCAAACCCATTGTAACCTCGAGAATTCCTTTCTGCAGCTTAGCATCACGATGGCTGAAGCGGTCGAGTTCCTCAGAGTCACATGCCGACGACACGATTAAAAGGAAGGAAATTGTTGAAGATTTGAAGTCTGAGAGTTTTGGATCGAGGGCTTAGGATTTAGAACATGGTTTCGTGTTCAGAGATTTCAGGCCTTGGTGTTCCAATCGTTCGCAAGTTCATGGGGATAAATAAAGAAAGAATGTTCCCAAGGTACCAGCTATCGGTCTCTCAGACTTTCAAGTAGCAGTAATGCTATAACACTGAACCCCAAACTAAGCACTCCGGCCTTACGTGAGTCTTGGGCTTAGGGTTTAGGTTTTTCGGGTTGGAGTATGTATACGAAGACTTAGTAAGGCATGCAGCTGCAAGCTATCTGCAACTGCAAGCTATCCCCAATATGAACCTACTTATGAGACTGCCCTGACCCTCCAAGTAACCCAACAACACGAAACCCAAATCCTTAAACCCTAAACCCGGCCCTAAGACCCGAAACCCCAAAACCCTAAAATCCTAAACCCTAAAACCCAACGACCACCAGTCTCGTGCCTTCTACTTGCGCAGAGGGTCCAAGTACCAAAGAACTAGGTATAGGGTTTACGTAGGGGTTAGGGTTTAGGGGGTAATGGCAATTATGGTACAGGTTTTCAGGTAAGTATATGATTGCTATGTACCTGGACCCTGAAGGTTATACAATCCATGTGTAAGGCCAACACGTTCCCCTTTACAATTTTTTGGGCTCAAATCGGAGTTTCCACAAAAGTGGGGTCGCTTCCTGGGAGTCGCCGTTCAAGGTTAATGTTTGGGGGAGAGAATAAGCGTATATATTATACAGGCATTATAGGTGGATTTTATTTTCCCCTATTCTCTACATGAGGGTTATGGTTTTTTGGCGCGGATAAGGCTGCATTAGCCTACCCAATTCCCAAGTGGCTTTCGATAGGTACTTGGATCCCTGAGGCAATGTAGAGATGTAAATGGTGAAAACGTGTTTTTTGGAACATATGACACTGTACTCATATATTCATACATCGGGTGTTAATCAGGGGATGACATTCTCATTTACCCTTCACAAAGCTACTTGTGCGTTGAGCTGTAACCCTAAACCCGAACTGCCCAACTCCAAACGACCCAGCTGCCAACCAAGACTTGAAACATTGGGAGCTCTATGGGTAAATATTGTCTCCCCAAAGGTACACCCCATACATACTATATTACCAACTTTCCTAAGAATCCCCGCCCCCAAACCCTAAACCCTAAACATACCCATTGGAATTGTGTGCTATCTGTGGTCTCCCCAACTGGCCAGCCGTTTTTTTTATCTGTATACACACTCAACATCCGTAAGGGACCCTACATACCTTCAGCAAACACCATAGCTTAGCGGTACTTTAATTAAATACATCCACGGCTATCTATGAAAACATTTCCGAATACAATAATAGAGAGAATTACCTATGATATTTACCCTGCACTTCACTGGTTGTTAGATAACTGACATTTGAGACCGGTGATGAAGACATCCCTCCATCAAACAATAAGGGAAATCACATGACAATCGCATGAACAATATCCCAAAAAACCACCCAGACTGCCACGCTAAACCCAAAAACCCTAGACCCAAAAACGGAGAACCTAAACGCTACACGGCTGAACCCACAAAACCATGACAGGCAAGGTGCGTACACATGCCAATGTGGCCGTCCTCCCGCTTCTTGCTTTCGTCCTTACTATAGGCGCCTAGATCACTACCAACACTATGGGGTTTAGGGCTTAGGGATACTACCTCCCAAAATGGAAAATCTCATGAATAGAACATGGAACATGAAATGGCAACTGAGCGTATATCCGGGCTTATAGGTAGATTTACACATGTTAGTGTCCAAAAATTGCTTGTAGAATTGTGGTGTAAGGGATCTCAAATAAACCTCAGAAGAACATGGTTGGAATTTACTCCGGCCCCCTTTGTACGGTGAGCAAATGTATTTTCGGTTACTGCGTCCATACAAAATGGAGGCCCGTAAACGACCCTATGAGAGCTGATGTCCTGTCAAGTCGGGGCTGCGTAGCCCCAAACCCTACGGTTTAGGGTTTAGGGGGACTCCCTAACTATTACCCTACCTCCTAAGTCCCTATGACCCTCCAAGTAGACCCTGGACCCTACACCGCTAAACCCAAAACCCCTTAACCCTAGCACCTAAACCTTAAAGTCTACAGGCCACCAAGGTAGGTAAAAGGTGTAAGGTTTAGGGTTTACAGGTTAGGGCTCAGGGGTTTGGGGATGTAGGGTTTAGGATTTAGCGTATTCAGACCACGTAAGCTGGCATCCCCAAGTGCTTCCGGGACCTGTGTAGGAGAATATTGATGGAGAACATCTACCTACGGTTTAGGCTTTAGGGTTTAGGGTTTGGGGTTTAGGGTCCCTAAATGGCAATTCCCAGGATTTTGCTTACTGAAATTGGTGCAGGATCAATTGCATCGGCAGGAGGACACGAAAACCGATGCAATAGATACAACCCATAGACAAGAACCCAACCAAGCATTGCACCTTCTCTCTATTATAGCCCCCTTTAAGTAGATAGAGTATGACTTTTGGTATGTTATAATAAGATCCCCATACACCCCCCCATATTCTATCTACTTAAGGGGGACTATATTAACTGATTAAACCTAAACCCCCAAACCCTAAACCCTGAACCTTAAACCCGAAACCCTGGCCCTAAATCCTAAATCCTAAACCCCAAATCCTAAACAACAAGAAGTCTGCAATCCTTTAAGCACCACAACTGCAACCCGCAATCCTAGACTTGCGGGTTGTCAGTATGGAAGGAGCGAATGGAAAACAAAATGCGAAGCATATAGTAGATAGAATATGGAGTATAATGAGGATCTTATTGTGATATACACAAAACCATATTCTATCTACTTAAGGGGGACTATTCCTGAGTTCTGCCAGCAAAGTTTGGACGTAAACAGTAACAAGCCCCAACACTCCGCCCCAAACCCTAACTCCCAATTCGTTAACTCCTGAATCCCTAAACAACGTTGTCTCTATGACGAAAGTACATATATCCCAAAACCTCTTTCCATTATTCAGGCCCACCTTAAAAACTCGTTGTATAAACCCTTATACACCCAGCTTCCATTTCATTTTCAATGCGCATGTCCATTTTTGCCTCTCCACGATTCTACCCCCAAACCCTGTATCACCCTAATTTAGACCTGTAATTGCTGAAAAAAACCCGTGTGTCATTCATCACGAGCCAGAAAACCCTTAGGCCCCGGCCCAGAAGCAGGATAGCCGAGGCGAAGCGCTCGAAATTGGGACTTGGCAGCTTACTGGCTAAACAGGGCTTAAGGTTTGGAGGTTTGAGTTCTACCTTTAAACCCAAGGCGCAAGGCCACATTCCAATCATACCTTCACTAAGCTTACCTTTGTTGCCTCCAAGCGCTGATTGCATAAGTTCCGCTCAGGCTCGTCCTGAATCCCAACGGCTGAAACTCCTATTGCCCAGCCAGCGTTTCCAAAACCATTTGATCAGGGAAGATACCACAAGGCAGAAAAGGAGTCCTAGCATACTTCAGCATTTCCCTAAGACCTAAGCTCTAATACCCCAATACTTATAGTCCCCCTTAAGTAGATAGAATATGGCTTTGGGTATATTATAATAAGGTCCCCGTATACCCCCCCATATTCTATCTACTTCAGGGGGACGATAAACCCTAAACCCTAATTCCTAAACCCTAGACCCTAAATCCCATATTCTATCTACTTCAGGGGGACTATACTCTCGTATTTAAAGATTTTGGGGGCTCTGGATATGTCCGATGATAGCCTGCCAAGGCACGCTCGGTCACTACCTCGGATGTTTGGCCGTTTGGGGGGGCGTTTCCCAGAGGGTCCAAGATCCAATAATTAGGTCCCCTGTAAAGGGATCTATAGGGGATATGGGGTCTAGGGTTTAGGTTTTAGGGTCCAAGTACCCAATAATTAGGTACTTGGGCTTAGGGTAGTAAGAATTATAGTACAGGTTTTGGGTAAGTAAGTATATGGTTATTATGTACTTGGACCCTCAGGGTTTTCTGGTGGTGGAACCACGTCTCTTTACATGCCTCCAGAGACTGTAATGTTTTACCTGCACAGCTGCTAAATCACTAAGTAAACCCTCAAGCTGGCTTGGCCTGGGGAAAATCTGGATGAGTACCCGCGTATGCAACCCAATCACAGTCCTCCATGAATATCACGGCAGTCTTTATTAGGCACTTGTTTTTTTGTTCATGGTAGTTTGGGGTTTAGGGTTGCTACTGTAGTTCGAGGGGTATCCATGGCATGCAGTTTGCCTGCAAGTGCCCAGCATACATGTTGTTGGGGGGTCCCCTGCGCAGCAGCTCGAATACACCTTGCACTAAGGCTCCAAAACACCAAATAGGTACTATCTGTTCGCGTGTAGGAGTCAGGCTTCAAGCTCAAAGCAAGTGCAGCTGTAACCCCAAACACACACACACACCATTGCATGAGTTGGCTTTCACTTCTGGATGGTCCATGGTCCTTTCGTTAGGGCTTTTGGTTGTTGGCTTTCTGGTTGCCAATTTAACATCGATTAATTTTCCCCTTGCTAGGTGCTAGTGCAGTAAGACCCTAAACGCTATCCCCGAAACCTAAAGCAGGACACAGGCTTACAGCTTACCTGTTACTCCAAAATACTACAGCTTTATGGGTAATAACTACCAATTGGGGTTCAATGGGCGATAGTTGCCGCCGCCCCACAGCTTTTCACTGCGCCGAAACCCTAAAACTCGAATCCGAAGGTCTGAAAGCCTAAAACCCTCAACTCACAGCCTCACAGCCCTAAACCCTAAACCCTAAACCCTAAAGCCCCAAAAACATCAAGCCTCAAGTCAACCCTAAACCCTAAACCCCCAATCCCCCACCCAGTAATGGGTACCACAAGGGTTTATTGTAGGTATATTAAGGTCCTATTAACTCCATATTAAGGAGCCATTACTATAGGGGGGATTGACCTAACCTAAACCCTAAACCCCCCGTCAGCCCTGAACCAGTGGGCAATCCATCCTAAAGCACCGAAATCCTAAACCGTGAGCTCTAAGACTCCCTGAGGCGCAGGCATAGTAGGTATTGCAGTTGTACCAGGTCTCACCGGTCAAGTCTAGTTTTTCGCCTAGGCGGACTTGCTAGGTTTTGGGATGTAATGTTTGGGATGTATACATATACCAGTTTTGGGCCTACAAAAATCATGAGATAGTCGTGGAGTTCTTCTTTCTGGAATTGGAGTATTGGAAATACAGTTCTCCAAAATAGTCTCTATGTGAACTATAGTCTAAACTCCTAGTATCCGCCGTCATAAACCCTGTAGTAGTCCCTGAAATAATCTCCTAAATAACCGCCTTTAGATAGTTGTAGACTAAAGTCTTTATATAAACTTTAGGATGACCCCCAGAATGCTCCCAGTAACCTCAGTAACCCTTTCCCCAGCTACCCTACAAGCCCAACAAAACCACTTCCCTCTAACAACAAAGGGTTTGGGGTGTAGGGGTTTAGGCTTTAGGGTTTATGTACCACGAGAATTGTCAATGCTTTTCTCGATTCCCGTATTTCCAGCGATGCATGCTTCAGTTGAATCAATGTGTGAGGCTGGAACCCAGTTATCCAGACCCTGAAAAGCACATCCATGTAATGAGTGTTGTTTCACAAGATAGGTCCCCCCCCCCCTCCCCCCCATCGGAATAAGAAGTTCCAAACTTTCCAAGCAGCACCGCTACGGATATCGTGTATAAAGGGGTCCAAGCCCTAAACCCTAAACCCTAACCCCTAAACCCTCAACTGCACGACAAGCTCTGCACAATTCAGAGGTCCAAATTTCACTGAGGCATTGAACTTTTCAGGGCTGAACTGTGGTTTCTAGTAGGGCTTGCGGTACGTGACAGCAAAGGGTTTAGGGTTTAGGGAGCCTAAACACCAAATCTAAAGACATCAAGTAGGCAATCCCGAGGAACATGCGTAGAAACAATGCTATGGCTAGCAAGGTCACAAGCGCAGATTGCCCCCTGGCCAGGTATGGGACAATCAAAGGGGAGAAGTCAGCTTGTGTAAGCCTCGAAAAGGATTTAGGGTTTAGTATTAACAGCCCACTCCCCTCAAAATCGCCCAGTGTGAACCCTCAGCCTTACTTGCAGGTCCATGGATACTTACAACCAAATATACCACCTCTAGTTCACTTTAATTCTACCCATACTGGAGGACTTAGGGGGTTCGTAGCTGGGCTATGTTCACAGTCATAAGGAGGTAAACCATGGACCTACCCAGGCCCAAATCCCCAAGCCCTAAACCCTAAATCTTCGACCCCAGACCATAAATCCTAAACTCTAAGCCCTAAACCCTAAATCCTCAACTGGAATCCTAAGCCCGAAGCTGTAAATCCTGAATCCTGAGCCCGTAACCCTAAATCGGTAGCCCTATACTCACGGCTTATGCCGCCTACCTTCCATGGTGGGCGCGCTTATGCCCTCGTCGTCCAGAGGACTTTCAGGACCATCCCAGGGACCTTGCAGTCCAGTAGCCCATCCCAACCTTCCATAGGCGACTCTCGCTCGATCTCGAAGACTCCCAGAGCTCCCCGAGTAGGCTAAGAAAATTATGGGTTATACAGGGATAATGGAAAAGAAAATGGAAACTACAGAAATTATGGGGATTATATAGGGATCATTTTCAGAGCCCTCCCACCAAACATCTAGCCTTTGAGAATAAAAAACCCAATGCTGATGGAAATAAATCTGTGTTGTTAACCAATACGGACTGGGTGAATGTGTGGAATGGCCAACCACTGCCGGGCCATAGCAGCATATCGCACAGCACGACGCGCTCGAGTACTTTTGTGGCATAGCAATCTCTGCTTCAGCGCCGTATCAAAGCAAATCCAAACCCTAAACCCTAAACCCTAAACCCGAATCCTAAAACCTCCTGGCTCAGGCTCTGACAATCGTTTTTCACAGCCAAAGTGGCACCTGGGAATTCAAGCTCTACTGTCTCATTACGCTATTGGGGGTGGGCGTAGAATTTCGGGTATTTGTTGCCCATACCCTGAAATTAAGACCCATTATGGCCGTATTGTAGTTTTAGAATCAACGTTCGGTACTTCCAGTGCAGAACAACCTTCAAGTGGTACCGGTGGTCAGTAGGGATCAAGGGAATATAATCCGTACATAATTTCTATTTTGAGCCACTTCCTACACTCGCCCTAGTATCCCCCTAATGAGCCCTATAATATCATGATAATACCCCCCGAAATAATCCCCTATATAACCCCATTTAAAGAGTTTAGACTGACCCTAAACCCTATGTAACTTCAGGGAGTTGAGACTATAGCTGACATAATCTCTTCCCTTCTACTCTACTAACACCCCCCCCCAGTAGCTTCTGATGGAAGAACTGCTACACCACTCCAAGTCTCCTAGGTCGTAGGGGTTTGAATGGTACAGGGTTTTGGGTTTTGGGTTTAGGGTCTAGGGGTTTAAGCTTTTGGGGGGGGTAAAGTTTAGGGGCCAAGGCCTGGGGGATGCCAAAGAATACTACGCAGACCACCCAGATGGAATATGCAAGCCGAAGCTTGTTCTTTTCAAACAGCCGAATCCCTAACCCTGAACCCTGAACTCAAAACAAGTGGGATGATGTTAAGGAACTTAAGCTAAGTTCCCATGATGAGGAAAGCCTCTACATACAATATGGAATTTAAACTTAGGTTCTTGAAGCAGCAACCCACCCTAAACCCTCAACCCTACACCCTCAACCCTGAACCCCAAGGCCTAAACAGCAGCCTGTGCCGGCTTAGAGGGTCAGGGGGACCTAGTCAGTATACCTAAAAGCCATGTAGTAACCCAAGTAATCCCTCTTATTTACCTACTTTTTTTGTTAAGGTAGGGTTGAAGGATGGACTGAGTCCCCCTGACCCCCGAAGTAGTCTCTGAAAGTCCAAGATGCCAGAGCGGAAAGGGTCCGGGTTTTGTCCTCAGCGTCGCTTGCAGTCAGTGGGTTGTGCAGACCACCGAACTAACAGTAAACTCTAAGCCCATGGACCCACCCCCCCCAAAAAAAAGAAATATAGATTACTGTCCGCTTAAAGTGGACTGTCTGCGTTTTAGGGTTTAGGGGTTTTAGGGCTGAGGGTTTACGTTCAGGGTTCAGGGTTTAGGGTCTAGGCTGTAGGGCTTAGGACTTTTGGGTGCAGGGCTTAGGGCCTGCATAGAAGCTAACCTTCAGGGTCTGGGGGTGAGGCATCAAGGTAAGGTCAGAGGTGTTTAGACTTGAAAAGTTGGGATTATAAGAGTTTAGGCTTTAGGTTTTAGGGCTATAGGGGTTATACAGGGGTTATTAGGGTTTATACAGGGGTTATGTGGGGCATACAAGGGTTCTATACCGAGTCGTGGGAAAAACCTAGGCTTGTACGTGGGATGTGATGTGTGTTTAGCATGGGTTGTGTCATGCGCATGGAAGCCAAACACTAAACCCTGAACAAAACCCTAAACCCTAAACCCTACCCAAACGGGAGCCTCAATAATACTTCGCGAACCCTGAGCCCCAAACCCTGCGTGAACCTATATGAGCTATAGTCGAAAGTCCTTCAAGGGTGTTATATAGTGGATTATATATGGGGGTATTAAGGGGGATACTAGGAGTTTAGACTATAGCTCATATGTTCATGGTTGTCATTTCTCCCGCGTTCAGAGAACAGGACAACAACAAACCGTGACCTAGCTTCGACTTCGCACTTGCAACCGCGTCCGTCTGTTCCTGTCTTTGCGACGTGGCCCACAAGCTCTCCATCCAACTTTCCGAATCGTGCTTGCGTTTTGGGGCGTTTATTGCTTGGAGTTAACCTAAAGCCCGACCTCACGACGTTGGTTTCTGACTTTGACGCTCGGTGTGTTTGAGGCTTACGGTAAATCAAGCATATGCACACATCGTGCATTTGCAGCATATGTACAATAATGGTCAGCAGTGTTGTCAATGATAGCGATGGCCCTAATCCCCAAACTATGGTAGGTTTGGCCCTGTAAAAATTAAACCTTGGCTTTATAAGAATGATATCGGGATTAAGGGTGATACAAGCCCCAAGTGATTCCCTAAACCCTAAGCCCTTTTCCAACCTACCCCTGTACACCCTAGCCCCTAGCCCTCCGTCTGCCAATCCCCAAACCTAGGACCTTTGAACTTAAAACGGTGAACCTTCAAGCGCTTTAGGGTTTAGGGTTTCCGCAAACCCTAAACTCCTAAACCCAAAGTTCTAATCTTGTAGATCCAAAGCTTCGGCGTCTGGGTTCTCAAGCTCCTGCCTCGAACCCAAAAGTAAGTAAAAGCACAGCCCATAATACCCAAAAGAAAAGCTAAAACGACTATTATTCTTGTACGCCTGGGTTTTGCGATCATTTTAGAGGGCGTCTAGGGAGCCTAGGGGATTGTATTAGGGCCATATTAAGGCCATATTATTCTAAACTGTAAGCCCCTGAACCCTAACCCCTTAACCCTGAACGGGGTCCAAGTAAGGTCTTTCACGCTACTTCGTAACTCCCACGCCCAGTTGCTCCGAAGTAGCGCCGCCAAAGCCGACGTGGAGCGATCGGCCTCCAAACGGTTGAGGGAGTTTAGGCGTTTAGGGAGTTTAAGGGTTTATGTAGGGTTTACAGGGTTTAGGGTTTAGGAGTTTAGTGAGTTTAGGGTCCAGGGGCTTAAGTTTTCGGGGTTTAGGGTCTAGAGCTAGGGTGCAGGGCTTAAGGTGGAAAGCCTCTATTTTCCACTTATTGAAGATGTTCATTGGGAGTGCATAATCTGCAGTTCGTGACAAAGCAAACATCCCGAGAGTTGTGCAGCGCCAGGGCTACCACATTTATTGTACATGAGAAAACCATAAGACCTGGGGCTTACAGCTCGGTTTGGGGTTTGGGCTTAGAAAACCTTAAGACCTGGGGCTTAAAGTTTGGAGTACATGTCATTAGAAATTATGACCACTTTTGACAAATCCTATAATAAATCACAGTCAAATTCTCTCTGTTTTTCGTAGCAAAAGGGGGGAAGACAGAGAGAGGTCTTAACTAGCAACCGCGTAGGCTCAGGGTAGCCAGCGCCTAAGTTTCCTCGGTGAAAAGAAAAAGTCTTGAAGCCAGGATAGCCCAGGATCTTCGCTAGCTGTGGCCATTGCCACATGGATGCAGGTCTCCGGCCAGCGCGGGGCCCGTAGCACTGGCGGGACAACGCCCTGCGCAGTTGCCTTGGCATTCTGCTTTGGAGCCGCTTTAGGACGGACCCTTCGTAGCAACTCCCGAAGCATATTTGCGTTCTGCTCTGTGTTGCGAAGGATTCTGCGCGACGTTGTCTGGGTTGGCATCTTCCATGGCTTATCCAAAACAAGCGCCGGACTGAGGTTTTAAACACATTTCAACCTTATCAGCTCTGTTGGCATCTTCCATGGCTTATCCAAAACAAGCGCCGGAAGGAGGTTTTAAACACATTTCAACCTTATCAGCTCTGTTGGCATCTTCCATGGCTTATCCAAAAACCGGTGATGAACGATGTTCCCCCATGCACAAGGGAATCATTCTCCCAACAGGGCAGCAGCTGTGTCCCCTAAAGGTGAAGATTCGGAGCTTAGGGCTTCGGGTTTAGGGTGAGGGGTTTAGGTTTGGGGGTTAGGGGTTTAGGGTTTAGGGGTTGGGGTTTAGGGTTAGGGTGTTGGGTTTAGGGCTTCGGATGTATAAAGCTGACATGGAGAGTGCTAACATTAGGAGGACTGGTACTTTCTGTATGTTTTGCATACCCCCCTGCTTGGATTCAGAATGTAGGGTCGCCTTATGACCAGGTAAGGCCATATATGTGGTGACCCCAGTTGTCCCTTTGCTAAGCCCCTATGACCAGGACCCTATAAGAAGCATATGATAGTCCTGGGGTCCTTGTTTTGCAGGTTTGGGTAACAAAAACCGTGTTACTGTAGAAGTCCCATCCCTAGTACCGAACGACTCTACCTCAGGTACATCCACTTTTCACAGACAGTGCAAGTGCCCAAGTATGAGAGTAGTTTCTGGCACTAAAAAACCAACTCAAAGTGTGGCATTTGGGACCAAAATCCCTGTGGTTGAGGTACTTGGACCCTGATGATTAACCCTCCTGTATGCCTCAGTCTGCACGTTCCCGGCACCGTCCACAGACAGCGCCTGAACTTGGAGAGTTTTCGTTTCAGGGGCTCAAACGTGACAGCCATACATCCGTTTGAAATCCGGCCTCCTTGAACTGTACTCCTAGGCCTTGTAGCTCAAAGAGCATGTAACTTACTGGCGGTCAGTAGGGAATAAAGGAATATGATTGTTAGGGATTATACAGGGTCTAGATCCCCGGTTATGTAGCAGCCTGAAAAATGGCGCATGATACATGTTGGGGTTTATGGGTAATTGCTCCGGCCCCTACATTACGTTATGTCTTAGGAGGACCCACACCATAATAGTGGTATAATCGGAATATCATGGGCCCCTAGTTTAATCCTGAGCATCCCTTCTAGCCACTCTTACAGGGTGGGGGGTTCACCTAAGGTATGTGAAACGTGGGAAGTTCTGGGAGGCCAGGAATCGTCTGGTGGTCCTAGAAATTACAGGAGAAGCGAGGGCGTCCCAAACTAGAGGTACCCTTTTTGGGGGTCCCCATGATAAGGATTTAGGGTTCAGGGTTTAGGGCCCTTCCCCTGACCCTAGATACAAAACCCAAGCCCCCCCCCGACCCTAGACCCGAAACCCTAAATCCCAAGCACTGGACTTGGAAAGCCAGGAGTCATAGCTTTCCCCCAAATTCTTGCCACGTTAGGTTAAGGTGACCATGATCTTGGGTAGCTAGGCTTTCCACGTACTTACTAAGTTCACGATCCTCCAGGCAACCGTCGGATTCTGGGTGGACACTATAGGTTCTGCTCAGCTCCGTTCCCTCAGCCTTAAGTCTGGGTGCCAGGGTTTAGGGTTTAGGGCTTAGGGCCTGAACCATGAACAAGGAGCACTGTGGGTGCCTATACATATACCATCAATGTCATGTTCAGGTCTAATTGAGGGTTGCTAGACCATAGTTGTAAACGGGATTTAGACACATGACTGTGAGTACTCATTGGGGGCCCAATAGTAAGCCCCGAACCAAAGACCCGAAACCCTCTAAGTTGAACTCAGACGTGTCTGCTGTGTGGTCTTGAAATATGTGGGCCTTACGTAAAGGGTTCTGGAGTAAGGAGGGAAGGGGGATAGTGGGAATTTAGGCTATGGTCCATCTGGCTGTGGAAGCTCTGTGCCGGCTAAACGGTGTCATGGGGAAGTTTCTGAATGCATGCTGTCCCCAAGGCCTCTTTCTACAGACCTGAAGATCTACGTCCTAAATCTCAAGCTCCCAGGACCAGGCTCCGAATCCTAACATTTACCGCCCTAAACCCTAAACCCTATCATTTACCCTAAGCCCGCAAACGCAAACCGCGCAACTCACCGGGGAGGATCCCATCAACAAAAGCTGACGAACAAAGGTCGCCGAGGCGCAGTACGATCTCCTGGAGACGGAATATTCGTGGGGCTAGGGTTTAGGGTTTAGGGTTTTGGGTTTAAGGTTCAGGAGGGTTATATGAGTCATAATCTAGTCTCCTAGTATCTGCCTTAATAAGCCCTATAGTACTTGCCTATATAATTCCCTATATATCGTCGCTGTCAGGAATTTGACCTGTCAGGAATTTGACCATTGCTCCAATAAGGTTTAGGGTTTAGGGATCAGGATTTACAGGGTTTAGGGTTTATACGGAGTTATATATGGCTCAGGGGATAGAGTAGTGGATGATCAAATGAAACAGAAAATGGAAACTGAAATGGAAATTATGACTCTATAGTTACTTTTCAAGAGACGGCTGATGCTAAACAAGACTGCATGCCCTTCCCCACAGACCTCCAGCCCCAAACTCTACATCCCAAAATCCAAAACCCTAAACCCCGCAAACCCCCAAACCCTACATCCCCTAAACCCCCCAAGCCCGAAACCCTAAACCCCCAAACCACAAACCCTAAACCCGGCTAAATCCTAAGCACTAAACACCCTAAACCCAAAACCAAGCCCTTTCCCTATCCTCCGGAAGCTCCACTTACCGACGCAAGGGCCAGAGAGGTTCGGCAAACCTGGGAAGGGTTTAGGGTTTAGGGGTTTAGGGCTTTGGGTAGCCATAATATAAGGTCCCTCAAAAGGAATTATAGGGTTCCTGTAGGTCCTTTAAAAGGGGGATGGGGTAGGTGCGTAGAATCTGGGGATTAGAGTTTCGGTTTTAGGGCTTCGGGCGTTGCAGGATTGAAGGGCTGCATGTTTTAGGGCTCAGTTTGCCACAGTAACAGTCCATGCTTGCATGTGCCACCCAATAATGAGCCATTGATGCCTTCTACAGTGGATCCTAAAAATCCTGCATGACCCTAAGTACCCCAAGCCTTGGGTATTATGGTATTCTGCTATAATTAGTAAGGCCATGAGCATCAGCAGTATAAATTATGGCTACAACTGCATTGGAACTACAGTTACGGTTCGGTCAAAAGTGTCCATCGACCCTGAGGATACCAGTCACCAATAATCATATTCTCACGCTAGCCCCGTACTACAACCCTAAACCCTAAACTCAAGTATTGGGTGCATGGACCCTGAGTGAATGATTATGAGTAGCAGGTTGAGGTCTACGTGAGGTTCTCCATACCATAAATATTCATGGAACCTAAGACTATAGAATTGGAAATAGTGCAGGCCCCTACATTCCAAAAAGGCAGTTATTCAACACGCCCCCAGAGCCCTTACCGAAAACGCAAAACGTCAGGTCTTTGGGAAACCTTCGCCGCAGAACCAGGTTTAGGGTTTAGGGTGGAGCCCCGAGTGTGCGCCCTTTACCTGGGCTTAGGGTTTAGGGGTGTAAAGTCTAGGCAAAAACCAACTGCATACCCTATGGGGCCTAACCAACCAATTACGGCCCCAACTTAGGGGCCACACGGTTTAGGGTTTGGGGCTTAGGGTTTAGGGTTTAGGCAGGTGTGGAGTTACTTGGTGGGTAAAAATAAACAAGGGTTATGAGCCTGGGGGGGAGGCTTCCCAAATGCGAACTATAGGAAACCTTTGTGTTCCCTTCTTATCCCTTTTATGGCGGAGTCTTTCCCAGGGGATCTGCCAAATTTCTGAGCCCCTGGAAATCTATCCGTCTCATCCTCCCAGCTCAAGGCATTGCCCCTAAACCCTAAACTCTAAACCCTAATTGCATTATTCAGAATAGGTCCTAACCATGAGCCCCTACATTGGCCCCAAACATGCGTTCCCCAAACTAACAACTCCTAGTAGCCACCCTCATATACTCCTTATATAATCCCCCATATAAACCACCCTTTAAGGAGTTTAGACTATAGCTCGCATGGATAAACCAGTCTTTGGCCCATGATATTCTGGATTCTTGGGGTGAAGCCCATTTCTGTTCGGAATACCCTTGCGATCTGCCTTTTTGAGGTAGTGGCTCTTAGGGCTTGGAGAGCAGAGATTGGGGATTGCCTTTAAGGTTCATAGTTTTGAAATCTTTGATCCCCCTGAATCCTAAACCCAAGATTCCAATGGTTGAGTTCATCTTACAAAATTCAAAATCTTAGAACTCAGGATTAGAAACTAGGGTCCGAGAGTCGGCTTCCTGCACCCTACCTGGAGGCTTATGCTGAAACCGCCTTTGGACATGTCATTTGAGCTATAGTCTAAACTCCTAGTATCCCCCTTGAAAAACCCCTATAGTAGTCCCCTATATAATCCCCTATATAACCCCCTTTAAGGAGTTTAGACTATAGCTCATTTGGGTTTAGGGATGAAGTCCTGGAAACGAACCTTCAGGTGTCTCGATGATGACCAAGCTGCCAGATGGAGTCTTGGGTAAAGTCTCAAGCGACAAGCTCTCAAAATACAACCCCTGCCGGGCCCTCCGTTGCAGGATCTTGCTTTTGCTTTAGGGCAGAATAAAACCCTAAGACCTAAACCACCCTAAACTCCAAATCCAAACCCTCCCACAAAGAAAGAAGCATTGGGTTGGAAGTGTCAAGATGGACCCCAGACCTGGTGTCGTCAATCCTCCAGGTAGGTATATAAAGTTTAGGTTTTAGGGTAACAGTAAAGAGCGTCTGTAGGTCATAACCTGGCTGTAGCTCCGGTGTTTTCCGACCTAGCGAATCCTTGGCCCTCAACCGAATCCTAAACCCTAAGCCCTAAACCCTTAAAGCTCCGAACCCCTCGGCCCTAAGTCCTGAAGTGTGACCCTAAACCCTAAATACCGTACTCCTCAGCCTCAGCTCCTCAGATCCTCATCTCCCTAAACCCAAGGATGCCAAAACTCTAAGGCCCACACCCTCCACCCCTTACCCCAAACCCTACACCCTAGGGTTTAGGGCTCAGGGTTTAGGGTTTAGGGTTCAGGAGGGTTTAGGGTTGAGGGTTTAGGGTTGGCCTAAACTCAAATTCCGAAGCCGGAACCCAAAATCCAAATCCGAAACTCTAAAGCCCTCAGCCCTAAGTTTAAAGCCCTAAACCCTAAAACCCCCGAAACCCCAAACCCCTAAGGCCCCTAATACCCCTCCAACCCCTCAAACCCCTAAAACCCCTAAAACCCCTAAAACCCTTAAAACCCTTAAAACCCCTAAAACCCCTAAACCCTAAACCCCCTAAACCCTAAAACCCCTAAACGCCCTAAGTTCAAAGGTCTGCGGCTTAGGAACTTCGAGGATGATGTGGAGGTACGCCGCACCTCCCATGCAGTTTGGGTTGTCAAAACCCTACACAAGTCTAGGGTTTAGGGTGTAGGGCTTAGGGATCCCTATTGTAATACGGCACCGAATATTTAGGGTACCCAAAAAGGGACCATCATTTTGACAACCACCCATGCAGTTTGGGTTACACGGTCTTAAGGGGTTCAGGGGTCTTAGGGGTTGAAGGGGTGTTAGGGATTAGGGGTTTTGGGGTTTAGGGGTTTGAGGGGTTGGAGGGGTATTAGGGGCCTTAGGGGCTTTAGGGATTTTAGGGGCTTAGGGGTTGGGAGGAGGAGCGTGATGTCCTGTCCCGGCTGGAATGTTTCGAACTGTATCTCTTCCCGGTGGGCACGGCAGCCACATAACGTGTAGATGCCGACGTCCTGGGTAAAGAGGTGGCCACGCGGTTTAGGGTTTAGGGTTTAGGGCGAGCAGTCCTGCGAGATTCTCGAAGTCCAGCTTGAACAATGCCCGGAACTATATGGGAGTTGTATAGGGGTTCTTATGGGTTTACAAAGGGGATCTAGTTTTCAATTCCTCCCGGAAGTCTGGGTTGTTAGTTTGTCAAAACCACGGTCCCATTTTCAGTATCCTTAATAGTTCAACCGTGCTGCAAAGAGGACTCCGAATGAGACCCTAGCTTCGACAACCCCCGATTTTCATTTGGGGACTATGCCTTCACACTGGCCATTCTTTAGGAGGACCCCCCACCCTCTAATAGTGGTATAATAAGAATATAAGAGGACCCTAATACAATCCCTATTATCCCTTATAGTCACTACCCTAAACCCTAAACGGGCAAACCCCTAGGTTTCGGCGGCCATTTTTTAGCGTACGCGGAAGTCACGAAACACTG
>CAJNIZ010046926.1:69818-80129 GCA_905231905.1 Symbiodinium pilosum | reverse complement strand
CGGCACAAACATGACTGAAACCTGGATGTCTGGAGCTTGCGGACACCTAGGGGTCTGGGCGACCCTAAACCCTAAACCCTACTGTCCCTTATAGTCACTATTACTGGGTGGGGGGTCCGGAAGCCGAAGTGAAGCAAGGGTTTAGGGTTTAGGGTTTAGGGGTGTAGGGTTTAGGGGTTTAGGGTTTAGGGGTGTAGGGTTTAGGGGTTTAGGGTTTAGGGGTGTAGGCTTTAGGGTTTAGGGGTGTAGGGTTTAGGGGTTTAGGGTTTAGGGGTTTAGGGGTTTAGGGTGAGAAAAAGTCTATAAACAATCCAACATTTAGGATGAGGTCGGGTGAGGTCGCTATGGCTTGCCGAGCTTCGAAGTGTTGCATTGGGTGTTAGGGAACATCAACTCCAATAAGGGAGAACCAAATGGAAACGAACATGTAACGATATAGAGATTGCATGATATTGTAACGGTCTCCACCGTAAAGATTGGCAAGAAATGATTTGGAGAAGCTTGAGAAGCAATCCTAGACCCCTGGAATCCTAAGCCCTAAAACCCTAAATCCCTCAGACCTCAATTATATCCCTACACGCCCCACCCTCACCCCTCCCTCCCAACACAACCCAAAGTTAGAAGATGCCTCGGACGGCCATATGCGGCGGGCGGCCATGCGATGATAGGGACAGTAGCCGAGAAGCTTGTGGCAGCGGCCGACTTACTAGCAGAAAGCAGGTAGCAGCATAAGTGTTACATTTGTTAACAGCATAGTGCTATTCATGTTACTATGTGTATTGGTATGTTGTTAGTAGTACTCGTGTTAGGATTAGAGTTATAGTGCTAGCCTTAGTACTAAAATGTTAGTAGTAACGGTATTGTATGTTCTAAAGAAATACCATGGATGTTGCATCTTATTCAATCATGGCCCCCACATGCGTCGGGTATCCCGAAAGTTAGAAGGGACCCTACTACGAACAATTCTCCACATAAGACGTACTGGTGCTTAAGAGAGAGTGGAGGAGTGGATCCTGATAAGAATCCCAATATGATGACCAGATTTACCCCTGTCGTACCCTTACTGCTGGTTCCCATGTTCACTCCCACTCCCCCTTAATAACCACCGTAAACCCTAAACCCTAAACCGTGTTTTGGGGCTAAGTTGGGTCTTCGGGCCTCCAGGGAGGTTTAGGGTAAACCTTTCAGACCGCGAGCCCTAATCCGTAAGCCCCACGAACCTTAAACTCTCAAACCCCAAAAACCTCGAGCCCTCAAACCCCTAACCCGAAAACCCCCAAAACCTAGTTCCTAGACCCCAAAACAGAAATCACTTAACCTTGCCCCACGTAATTCAGGCCATTTAGGGTTTATGTCGGGCTTGTTAAAAACCAGTTCAGGGAGGTCGGGGGCGGGGAGGGGCCTATAATAAGGACTGTAGTGTTTGGGGGTCTATATTACCTAAACCCTAAGCCCCTATTTAGGTTAGGGAAACTCCCAATATAGTTGGTAGGCATGACAGCGCTCCCGAAAGGGTACTGGACCGTCAAGCTAGGAACAACCTAATTACAGTGTTTTGAGTTTGGGTTTTAGGGACAGCCAAGGAGAGACGAGGAAGCCTAGCATAAGATCAGCTGAGGTTGACGGCCTGTGGTTTAGGGCCTCTCTAGGCTAAAGAAACGAAGGCCGTTTCCAGCTGTAGCATCCTAAACCCTAAACCCTAAACCCTGAACCCTAAACCCTAAACCCATGTCACAAGTCATGTAGAAGCATTCTAAAATCTGATTTGAAGATTGAGCCATAGTCTAAACTCCTTAAAGGGTGTTATCTAGAGGATTATATAGGGCACGACTCTAGGGCTTATTAAGGGGGATACTAGGAGTTTAGAGTATGGCTCATTGGGTCAATCGGCATTTTCAAAATCTAGAAGTGGTGCGATGCTATGTCAAGCACGTAGAACAGGGGCTGGAACCGCTGAACGTTCGCACTCTTCATCCAACACTTCTTAAATCGCCGAAATCTAAGTTCCTCAAAAGCATCAACATCTGTTGGTACTTGGAAGGTACCCAAAACTATTGACGGATGGTTCTCTTGTATAACAGCCAAGGAAGTGGATTTGGGGATCGGTCCAATTGCCTATTACAGATCTTCAGGCCCTAGGGCTTCCCAAATGCCATCTGAAACAAGCAGTGCAGGGTTCTAGAACGACGCTGTAATGAATGTCCCAAAGTGCCACCCAAACACATCTCTGACAGACCCTAAACCCTAATTGATGGGTCATGGGGACTTAGTAAGTAGGTTCATAATTTGGATAACTAGGGTTACTATATATGGGTTATCTGGGTTATTAACCTACCTACTAAGTCCCCCTGACCTTCCAAGTGAACTCAAAACCCTAAAGATCTGTCAGGACTCCGAAGCTCTGAATCCTGAAGCCCTAAACCTTGGGTACTGCCCCCCCTCAGTAACAGTTGGATAATATGTATAATATGGTTATATATAGCCCTTAATAGGACCCCTAATATAGACTGTTACTGGGTGGGGGCAGTACCCAACCTAAACCCCAAACCCTAAACCCCTAAATCCTGAACCGCACCCTTTTCTGAGCGCGCATTCGCGCAACTCAGGCAGGCCGGTGAGGGCTGCGCGGCACAGGCGAAGGGCATACAGGGACCTAGACAAGTAGTAGTTTCCCAGTTCAACGGAGTTTTGGGGTGCTTAAGGGGGAGTTCGGGCGGGACTATATGGTTTAGGGTTTAGGGTTTGGGGACTATATGGTAGGTTCCCAAAATAGGGGTACCAAAAATATAGACCCCAAAGTACTATAGTCCTTATTGTAGGGACCCCCAAAATGGTACCCTTAAGTCTAATTTTTGGGAAACCCCCAAGTACCAATATCATCTTAAAGTCTACTTGAAGTAAATCTACGAAGAATCTCGGACCACAATTTTGTTAATTCTGATTTCTCATCATTGCGCCCTAAACCCTAAACGCTGAACCCTAAACCCTAAACCCAGTTCCTGCAGTGATGGCCCGGGTTCGAGCCGTTTGAGGTTGCGGCTGCACTTGGAGAGTCAGGGGCATCTAGTAAGTTGATTAATGATAGGGATGAATGGGGTTATATGGTTTAGGGCTTAGGGTACATAGGAGCTGTCAGTATACTTGCCAGGCCCCCCTGACCCTCCAAGTGGGGCTTAAGGTGATCTGCAGAGGGGGTGTAAATGGTAGGGTTTTTAGGGTTTAGCGTTTGGGCCCAGCCCAAAATGGGGTCACAATTCATAAGCCGTAGGGTTTAGGGCTAGGGAGGTTCTACCTGCACCTAATCCAGAAGCATTTCAAGCTTTGGGCCCTCATAAACCACCACCACCTCGGGCCCCAGGTACCTAAACAGTGGCCTACTGAGGCCTACTGGGCTATATTACTGTAGGGTGTATAGAACCCAGAACCCATTATTTAGCATGTTTGTCCTCTCAGCCCCATGCAACTGTGTCATATTATCCCTCAAGAACCACTGTTCCAAGTATTCCGCCGCCACAGCACTACGAGTGGTTTAGGGTTTAGGGTTTGGTCCCTTAGTCCCATTCCTTACCGAAGTTAAAGGGTTACAGGATGCAACACTGTATTTAGAAGCTCCCTCGATATCGCTTACATGAACAATAGAGGGATGGTGACGTAGCTCACGCCGCATGCCAGCCCAAAACGCGCATCTATCTGCGGACCATCCACGTGCCGCCTATGCCTCAGCTTAAGTTCTCTGCCACTGCTTTCTCAAGGACACCCTTAGGTGGGTAGGTGGATACCCTCACTTAAACATCCTCTTAAGCTGGTATAAAGCTAGCTAATGGACCTATATGGGGTCCCTACAGGCCTCCTTTAAGTGGGTACCCACCTGATAACTACAAGGTTAAAGTTTCATTGACTGCTGGCTCCTATTGAATATCACCAGGAACCCTACCCTTCATTGAGCAATCTGCAAGCGCTGCCAGTGTATTTCCCAGGCAACGGCAGACTAGTGATGGCAACGCTTCTGCATCAAAACCTCATGGCAAACCCGTTGCAAAGCCCCCTTTTGGGGTCTTGGGTTAGTCCCATATGAGTTGTTCTCACAACTATGCCCTCCAAACTGCACAGATAAGTCCTCGATAGTTGAGAAACTCCTGAACCCCAACCCGTACATGCCCCAATAACTCCTGGACCGGTCCTAAATGCACCTCAAGCTCAGAAAGCCTTGCATATGAAATTCATAGGTACATACTTGGAGGGGCATGGGGACTTAGAAAGTGGTTCAATACTTAGGATAACTACGGCAATTATATGGGTCATAGGGGTTACTTAACCTACTTGCTAAGTCCCCCTTGACCATCCGATTAAGACCCACAACCCACTACTTAGGCACTTGGAATGACGAGGCAGAGAGAGGCGGACCCTAATTTCAGAAGGCACCCAGTGGGGGTTTCCCAAAGTTAGGGGGACTTTTTTGGGGGTCCCTATTACAAGGATTGTACTATATTGGGGGTTTATATTGGCCCCCCGCCCCTATTTAGGGACACCAACAAGTTTGAACTGCCCATACTTCTGCCTCGGGGCCTCCTGTCCCTGAAATCAGCACCTGCTCGTGTTTTTGACGCTATCGAAGGACGACTTGAAGCTTCCGCGGAACGCACAACATGTAGAATAAGTTTGGGGAGGGGGGGTAGGTTCAACGTTTCAAGCTGATCAGAAAAGAATGCGCTGTAAATAGTCCTTGCCAAACTGTGTAGCCAGGCCTCAATGCTAAATACTGAACCTTTATATAACCCTAAACCATTGCACCGCAAATGCTTACATCCTCAACCCCTAATTAGTCCTAAACGCTAGTTGAAAGACATTGTATAAGGATGGGGCGTGGTTTACGGTTTCGGGTCTAAGGTCTTGGAAGGGGGAAAGGACCCTTGCTGGCCGCATTGGGGATCCGAAGCCTAACAGTCTCAACAGCCTAAACCCTATATGACTATATGGTTTTCACTTCTTCATTAGTTCCGAACCCTTAACTCCTTGAACCCTAATCCTTCCATCTTTCAACCATAACTTCTTAAACCCAAGCCCTTCAATCTTCGAACCCTTAACTCCTTAAACCCCAAATAACCCTAAACCCTTAACTGTATGATAGCGGAATCCGCCAATGTCCTCTGCTTGGAAGGTCAGGGGGACTTAGTAAGTAGGCTAATAACCCGCTAATAACCCAAAAAGTAACCTTAGTTATCCTATTATTAACCTACTTACTCAGTCCCCATGACCCTCCAAGTGGGAGGACCCCGGGAGCCCAAAGGCAAACCCGAGGTCCCAATTTCCACCAGGGCCGCACAGCACTTGAGCAGCTTACACTGGAACCCTGCTCGGGGGTTTGGGGTTTAGGGGTAGGGGTTTAGGGTTTAAACCCTACCCCTAAACCGCGTTTGGGGTTAAGGGTTAGGGTTGGGGTTTAGGGCAGGCTGGGGGGCCCATTTCTTATGGCTTTATAGGGCTTGTATAGGGCTTGAAGGTAATGAAGATTAAGCGGCTCTACTCAAATGTCTAAGGTATATATATATATATATAGTCCCCTTAAGTAGATAGAATATGGCTTTGGGTGTATTGTAATAAGATCCCCATATACCCATATTCTATCTACTTAAGGGGGACTATACTCATTTGAGATTGTTGCCTGTGCGCCTCATGCTTTGACCTGGCTTAGCACCCCGGTCCTGCTCGTGACGCTCATGGCCCCTTTAGATGAGGGAAATTTCCTATTTGGGAATATCTTAGGGACTATACTCAACTACCAAAGGGACTATGTCCACCCTCCATGGTCCCTCCGTAGCCCTAATATTGGCAGTAGCTCATATATTGTTATGTACAAGCCTTTAACCTTAACCCTAAACCCTTTATACATGTATATATATATATATGCGCATACCTGGGCACCAAGGTACTGATATTAGGTAGCTTCCAGAAACGCAAATAAAGCCAATTGGAGATTACTTTATTTTCTAGCCACAATGACGGTGAGGTCGTGTGATGTCGCTGTAATTCGCCCAGAGTCTAGGGCTAAGGCTACGGGATCTTGGTTTGGGACTAGAGTTTAGAATCTATGTTTAAGCCTTTTGGGCATAAAGTCTTTTTGGTTTGTCTAGCTATGCAACAAGATTCTTGCAGCAAAAATTCAATCTGCTTTGAAGGAGCGCACCCCTAAACCCTAAACCCTGAACCCTACCTTTTTTTTAAGAAAGTCAGACGGCGGCGCTG
This sequence comes from Symbiodinium pilosum, assembly GCA_905231905.1. Lineage (NCBI taxonomy): Eukaryota > Dinophyceae > Suessiales > Symbiodiniaceae > Symbiodinium > Symbiodinium pilosum. Next base: position 73,886 of record CAJNIZ010046926.1, on the reverse strand, counting down.
CCCCAGTCATGCGGTCCCGGAAACACTAGTGCCAGGCAGCCTTCCGGCAGCACCGTGCATAAGATTTATGGACTGCCTGCAACCCCAATTACCTACAGTTTAATAGGAGTTACCATAAAAATGTAGGTAATTGGGGTCACAGGTGTGTCTTAGGGTTTAGGGCTCAGCGTTTTAAACCTGCAGCCCTATTCAAACTTCACCATGGTGGTCTCTCCAAATGTCTAGTAACCCAACATAGACCCAAATTTCGATACTCCTCATTATCATGACCCCCGAAAAGGTACCCCTAATTTTGGGAAACCACTAGGGAAACATGGGGATTGTCTGGGCATTCTCTGCTCTGGAGGATCAAACAGCCACCATGTTGAGAAGCATCCGTATGTACAATAGTCTCAACTCCTTTGACGGGAATACCAGGAGTTCAGACCCATATGTACTATAGTCCAAACTCCTTTAAGGGGGGATACTAGGAGTTTAGACCCATACGTACAATAGTCTTATCTCCTTTAAAGAGGGGGATACTAGACTATAGCTCATCCGGGGTTTCCAGAAATGTCCAGAATACATTGATCCTTCTTATAGAGACCCTCGAATGGGACCCCTAATTAATGAAACTCCCCATATGTCCGGGTCTGAAATCGGAACCTTTCCTATGTCTCACATACATACCAGGCCCAGTGCACCTTGGGTCGCATCACATCTTCCCAACAGCCCCATGCCATACTTTTAGGGTTTAGGGTTTAGGGTTTAGGGTTTAGGGTTTAGGGTTTGGGGTTTAGGGTTTAGGGAAACTTCAGGAAAGCCCCTTAGGTGGGAATGTATGCATGTATGTAGCTCTGTGTGCAGGTAGCTGTGTATATAGGTAGGAAGGAAGGTAGGTAAGTAGGCATGCATGTAAGTATGTATGCATGTACGCATATAATCCCCCTCAAGTAGATAGAATATGGCTTTGGGTATATTACAAAAAGATCCCCATATACCCCATATTCTACCTACCTAAGAGAGACTATAGGTATGTATGTACTTTGTGAAGCTGGATGCTCCCTTACATGGCCCGAGTCGTCGGACTGTGATATGCCATGACTCTAAGAGGCTGTCCGACATGAGTATTGAACTCCATATTAAGATCTTAACATATGAGTGGATGTCAAAATGTTGGTCCCATTTTGGGTACCTTAAATTCCCAAGAAGGGACCATAATTTTGACTGACAACCACCCATATGGAGTTACCAAGTGGGTACCCTTAACCCTTAACCCTAAACCCCCTTTACATGAAGCCCGCGTAAAGGCTTACATGGTGGAAACTGCTCGCCTCGTTTCCTGAGACCATGCAGTCAATCCAAGATGCCATTGCTGAGACTGAAGCCGTTCAACTGGGATGGCCCGCAGGGTTTAGGGTTTCAGGTCGGGGGACCTCTAGGGCTGCTGTGGTAACTACAGGAATTGGTCTAGGGACTTCTTCTTCAGTGCCCCTACGGACTCGCAACGAGTACGCTCTAAGCCCTACGCACGTCCCTTAGCCCATAATCCCTGAAACCCTAAACCCGAAGCCCTACACTTTAAAAGCGTGAATAGTTAGCCCTGTTGTTACCTTGCAAACCTTGTTCTATAACTTTAGTATAACACGCCCACAAAATTCTGTTACGCTGGCCCCTAATTATATACACCCCTGCGAACCACTGTGTGGACACAGTGTCTTTTGGATTTCCACGTTCTTTTGCAGTTGCTTCTCCACAATTCGATATTCGATTTCTTTAGGGTCCCCGAGCCCTAAACTTTAACCAAAAGCCCGCCCTAAACCCTAAATGTTAAAACCCAGACCAGTTCGCAACTCTTCTATATGGCTATCTATATGTATATACATGTATATGTATATATATATATATGTATCCCCCAATATCCCTATACAATCCCTACAAATTGTTCTCTACATCACCCATTTTTGTGGGCCCCCTTAATCCTAAATCCCCGACTGTAAACCGTTTAAACGCTTTCCCTAAACCCTAATGTAGAGCCCTGATTAATAAACCCACTCCCTTTAGTAGGGATTATACTAGGGATCCTAGTATTAAGGCCCTTAAAAGGAGCGGGTTCATTAATGATGGGTCTACACTCTAAGCCCTAAGCCCTAAACCCTAAATAGTAGCTTCCATTTTCTTTTCCATCATCCCAATATAACCCCTAATATTACCCATAATGGGGTCTACATTAACCCATAGACTACTCTAAGCTTAAACCCTAGACTCTAAACCCTAAACCCTAGACCCTAAACACCAAAACCCTAAACCCTAAACCCCAAAACCCTAAACCCCTAAATCCAAAAACCCTAAACCTCTAAACCCTACACCCTTCTAGGGTCCGGTAGCTGCTGCTGATTGCCCAGCACTTGCACGAGCTACAGGTTCTGATCGCATCAGAGTCGGTCGTTGGCTGCTATGGGCCTGTTTAGGGTTTAGGGTCTAAGGTTTAGGGTTTAGGGTTTTAGGGTTTAGGGTCTAGGGTTTGGAGTTGAGGGTTTGGGGTTCAGGGTTGGTTTAGGGTTTGGGGGGGGGTTTAGGCTTTGTGACTTTGGGGCTTAGGGTTTAGAGGCTGTAGGGTTCCGGCTTTATGGTAGATGGCTTAGGATCTAGGGCTTGGCGCCTTAGGGCCAGGGGTTCATTTACCGTGAGGAAATAAATGCAGTTCAAGGACGTTTGCACCAAATGTAGGTACTACTGGGTTGCTGTTAAGGAACTTAACTTAACGTACTATATTGGGAAGCCATATCAGTTACTACATATATATATATACCCATAACACATTATGCACACACTTAGACCCCCCGGGTCAAGGCTTAGGGGTCAAGGGGTTGTTGGCGTTTAGTCGTTCAATCTTCGAGAGCATCATAGGGTTGCGAGTTGAAGTTTTGAAGGCTTTGATCTTTTGGGGTCTAGGGTTCAGGGTTTAGAGGTTATAAGGTTCAGTTCAGCGTGCCTTGGAGCTGGTCGTGACATCGTGGCATCCTTGTCACAAACAACATTTTTGCATGTTTTTCAGCAGTAAGTAGCCCTACATGGCTATTTCTCGGAAGGAAGCCGTCCTTTTTGTCGAGAAAAAAAATCGTCCAGGTTTCCTGGGGCTAACAGCAACAGGGCTTAGAGTTTGAGCAACAGCCACTTACGGTCAAGCGGCCATACAATTACAATAATGAGAATTCCTCATAATTATACCTCACAATCTCAACGCGTCCTCTAAAAAAGACTGTTCAGGGGAAAATATGGCCTGCCCTCAACTTCTCATAGGGGTATGCTCATGGGGTATATTGAGCACTTGTCTCGCAGGGCCGCCCTAAACCCTAGACCAGGTGGCTGAGGGGTCTGGGAGAGATGATCTGTCTGGACCCTGCATGTACTTCCTTCTTGGGATTATGTCCTAAATCCTCCTAGAGCATGGTTCAAAACAGGTTGGACATCCCGGGTCCAGGTACCTTTTTTACTGTTTAGTGACGTGTTAGGGTGAAGGGGCCCAAGCCGTAGTAACCCCTCAACCGGAAAATCCAAACTCTTAAAAGAGCCTAAGGCTTTGTTTGACGTCGCAAGTAAACTAAATCCTAAGCCCTACCTAAGATGTAGGACTTTCAAGAAGACGAGACATGAATGTGTGGGGTGGTTTAGGCTCATGGCGTCTTATTCTTACACAACATGACACGACCAAAAGTGGGTTCAGGGTTTCGGGACTCTAGTAGCCTGATATACAGGCTCTTCAGTGTCGGATGAGGCTTCGGATCTGCGGAATCTAACTAAGCAGTTCCAAGACCAACAGTCCCTTATGTAAAGCCCCAAACGATATGGTCCTGACAATAGGAACTCGCACACAGTACTCATGGAAACGATCATCTGACTTCTAGGGGTGAAGACTCAGTATATGCCGCTGCGTCCTTCCTTCGTAACCCTAAATCCTAAAGCCTTTACCAAGCTCCCACACAAAAGAGGGGCTTACATTGGCTCGATCTGAGGAGTGACTGCGAGGGGCTTCTGGGCTAAGTAATCTTAGGGTTGAGGATTCAACGGGCCGGAATCTTCTCCCTG
>CAJNIZ010046926.1:51899-69764 GCA_905231905.1 Symbiodinium pilosum | reverse complement strand
CTTCTCCCTGCAGACCCTCGCGCACTGAAAACCTCTGAAAGCACAGGATGAGCCTCCACCTTCTCGTCCATCTCCACAAGTTCGCCCAGGGCATCATGCGAACTGCGTCCATGATGGCTGCGATGACCTTGCACACGATGAGGGTCTTGGGCATGCGGAAAATTGATAAGATATGTCATCGACCTACTGGTTCTTATAACGCCATATGTCGGGCTTGTATAGCAACTATTATGTCCACTCCCACCCTTTCTCCCTTAAACACCAGTAAATCATGGGGAGAAGACTTTAGAGATTGCCCTTAGCTCAAGTTCTTCAGCTGCTGAGCTACTAGATACTATGCCCTAAACCCTCCACCCCAAACCAATGGCCATGGAGGTTTTACACAACAGGCTCACAACAGGTGATTGCCGGACACCTGAAGCCTGAACCATACATCTTATGTCCAGGAGAAGCCGGGTAAGAGTGTTTTTTTTGGTTGTCTGGTCGCTTTTGTTGTTTTGGCTTTTTGTGCGTATTTGTTTTGCTGTTTGGGAGGGGGGTCGTATTTCTTCTTGCTGCTTGGGCGGGGTGCGTGTTTATGTTTTTGCTGTTTGGGCAGGGGGCGTGTTGCTTTTTTTGTTCGGGCGGGGGACGGGAGTTCACTCACTTACCGGTCTGCCTGGATCGGCTTTGAAGGAAAACAACAAAAAATACCAAACAGCAAAAACGCACGGGTTCCGGAGAAGCCGTGCGCCGTGGTCCAAGACGCTCTCTACGTCATACATACCCCGAAAGCCTCCATAGATCTTATTTTTGGCAGTTACTATGTTGTGCTGGGAATCTTCGTGTATCACATGGGAGCCCCAAAGCTGAGGACAAATTGGGAGCAACTACAGGAGGGACTTTCCCATGGGGGGAGCTTATAAACCAAAGGTACGAAGCAGTATGTTCAGACCGTGGGGATTTATGTAAGCGGTATAGACGGCTTCTATAAGGTCCCTACATGGTAACTCCCCTCCGATATTTACCTTAGAACATACAAGCTACGATTGAAAACCTTGATGTTTCATGGTCTAGGCGACGAGTCGAGTGCTCAGAACAAAAAGCTAGGCGCAGAGTTTGGAGTTTAGGGCCTAAGGTTTAGGATCACCTGGACCGCTGCAGTCCACCAAAACATGGCCACGGTTGTTTTTGCTTTTGTTAGGTGTTTTGGACAACTACTTGATAGTCCCCCTTAAGTGCCCGTTAAGTAGATAGAATATGGCTTTGGGTATATCATAGTAAGATCCCCAAAAAGCCCATATTCTATCTACTTAAGGGGGACTATAACCTCTGGGGTCCAGGGTCTGAAGGTTTTTGTGTCCCTGGAGAGCTTAGTAGCCCAGAATTATCCACCACACTCACCCAAAGGCGTCGGAAATGTGGAGAAAATAGACCATACTTATCTAGGGCAGGTTTGGAGGGTCCTATAAAGATAAATTCTTCTGGCCTCCTGAGGATTGTATGTTTTTGGGGTGCCCCATAGTAAGGACTCTAATAGATAAGAATCGCTGGGGCCTCCATTTTGGAAAACCAGGGATTAAGCGTAACAAAAGCAAGACAAAAAAAGCGGTTTGCATACCCCAGTTTATGAGGTACTGGCTTTCCAGGAAGGCAAGAATGCTCTCACGCTCTTGACGGGTCGGGGTTTAGGGTTCAGGCTTCAGGGGCTAGGTTTTACGGTTTAGGGTTGTCAGGCCCAAAAATATATAGCAAGAGTCCTTGACAAGCCCTGTTCTAAGTTTAAATCTTCATCTGCACGAAAAATGAACTCTCACGAAAAATGAGCTCTTCATGCGATTGCATGTACCCCTATATACCTCTAGACACCCCTATATACACCTGTAAATTTTCCCATAAACCCGCATATATCCCTATTTACCTATATATGTATGCGGGCATCAGAAAAATGCCACTGAAAGGAAAACCTCTCACTCCGAGGGAACTCCACGCCCTCTAATGAGAACAGCAAGTTTAGGGTTCAGGTTTAGGGATTAATGTTTAGGGTTTAGGGTTTTAATATTTATCGAGTTCAGGCTAGGGTCTAGGTTTAGGCTTTTGGGTCTAGGGTGAAAGTTCATCGTTTCGCTTAAGGGTTCAAATAGGGGCCATTTACGTAGCGAACTCCGAAACTCCGAACCCAGGAGGCACCAAGGTACCAACCCCACCCAAGCTTACCCTCCCTCACAAGCCATGGAAATTGGAGGCTACGTGGAGTTCCAAATTAGTTTGGGCTTAGGGCACATGGAGTCCCAAGTTACTGGGTTGCTGTTAAGGAACTTAACAGAAGTTACTATAGTGGGGAAGCATGTGAATTACCATATGAGTTACTGTCTAAACTCCTAGTATCCCCCTTATTAGCCCCTATAGTAGTCCCCTATAGAATCCCCTATATAACCCCCTTTAAGGAGTTTAGACTATGGCTCATATATACCTATTTTGGTAACTTAGTTTAAGTTCCTTAACAGCAACCCAGGTTAGTCTGGGGAGGGCAAGCAGGTGCGTCAAGGACCGCGCGATGCTTTCGGTGATGGTGACCTGAGCTTTTCCGTGGATAGGTTCTCAACCCTGAACTCTAAACCCCTCAACCCTACCTTGTAAAGCCCTCAAAACCCCTAAACCCTTAACCCTAAAAACCCTATAAGCCCGGTAAGCCCTCAAGCCCATAAAATCGAGAAGTTTTGAACCACCCTAGACCCCATTGGGGGGAATATTGGGGGATATACTGGGGTAATGGAAAATTAAAATGGAAGCTACTATTTAGGGTTTAGGGTTCAAGGTTCCAGTGTTTATAGAACCCCACAATGAATGTGGGGAACAAATGTAAGCTATTGTTTAGGGTTTAGGGTTGAGGGGAATCCGGAGAACCAGCAGGACACGGTGACAATGGTGTACTCCTCTCTCAGCTGCCTAAGACCCGTAAAGCCTAAATCCTTAAACGTATAAAGCCCCCCTTAAGTAGATAGAATATGGGCTGTATGGGGATCTTGTTGTACTATACCCAAAGCCATATTCTATCTACTTAAGGGTAACTATAAACCCCGGAACCTTAAACCCTGAATCCTAAATAGCAGCTTCCATTTTTATTTTCCATTATCCCAATTTGAGCTAGAGTCTAAACTCCTAGTATCCCCCCTGATAATCCCTAAAGTAGTCCCCTATATAACCCCCCTTTAAGGAGTTTAGACTATAGCTCATGCATCCCCTAATATTACCCCCCAATGTGCTCTAGGGTGGGTTACGGTCTCAACCTGGAAGAAAGATCCTCAGATGAGTAACGTTTTTTGGGTGGTTTAACCCAGTAAGATTATATTCCTTATATAAAATACTTTACCCCAAAAGATTGGGTACCATAGTAGCCCCAAATAAAACACTACTCAGGTAGCCCCCGCCACTCCTCAAATGCAAAGCTCCTGGGTCTGGTACTGAAGGTGTGTTGGCCCCTTTGTCGCGTAATGTACTTTCTTAAACTATATTGTACGGAATTTAACTATATTAAACTATATTATACTGAAATATACTATAATATACTATTTGATAAGATCTATTTGCAGTAGTTGCAAGCCCCACTCCATGATTCCTTTCTTTACGTTTGCGCTGCTGCCCCTGCACAGCATGGCATTTATACCGCCCATGAGGCTATGCAATTTCGGCCTGGTGAATGACCTGAAATTCGGATAGTTTCCTTCAGTAGGGGGACCCCGATATAGACTCCCAAATACTGTAGTCCTTATTATGGAGACCCCCAAAAAGTACCCCTGATTTGTTCCTTGTATTCAGCTTGACTTTAATGGAAAAACCAGTGAGACAGAAACCGCAAGCCCTCGCTCCACCATTCAAGCTGGCGGTCCAGGCCCCCTTCAGCTCCAACGTGTTGCGCTGTTAGGGTACTATAATAATATATTGGGCTTATACAGGGGTCATATAGGAATAATGGAAAAGAAAATGGAAACTGCTACAGGGGGTAAAGGGATTATACAGGGCTGCCGTGTCGAAGCTTAACTGCTGTCCTGCAGACGCCTGTCATACTGCCTCTGCTTTCGGGTCGCCTTCAGCCATTTTTCAGAACACCTAAACCCTAAACCAAAACCGCTTCAGCTTGCAACTTATCTTCATGTTTCTCCACCACTGTGCCAGGCCCCAGGAACAGACTGGAAAAAAACAAACAGTTGATGGAAGCAATCTTGCAACTCTTGCAACCCTGCGAGTGACCGCAAGGGGTAAACATTTTGCGGCTTAGGGGTCCTGATTGGTGCAAGACCTGGGTTTATAGGTATATTAAAGAATGTGGTTTCCTTGTTATAGGAACTTAGCTTAAGTTCTTTAACAGCAACCCAGAAACGACATGAAGACTTCTCAAAAGGTACACGGGATCTGGCGGCTGGATTCTACTGTTTCTGGACATACGAAGAAGATCCCAAGGTTCATGTCTAAGGTTTTAGGCAGAATTTGCGAAATCACTCTGGATGTCCAAATGGTCTCATAATCCGTCTGGTGAAGCCATGGCATTTTGGCTTTTTAGAAACTGTGTCAAAATCCTCGTCCATAGTCTCGGTAACCCTTCATATCAGGACCAGTAATCTAATAAGAACTCAAGGTTGGTTCCTAAATACTGCGCTTCCAGCCAGCACTACTGCCTTACGTACATGTAAGCAACAACCCTTCTCAACACTCTGGGCATTTAGGGCCTCCTGACTCTCAAGGCGAAAAAAAAAGAAAAACGAAACAACTCAACACCGTTCTTTGCCATTGCCGGAATTTACGGCAGGATTTCTTCCATCAGCACCAAACACTCCCCCCCCCGTCCATCACCACCTACCGCACAAGATTGTCCCCTCGTATATACAAAGGGGAGTTTGTCAAAAAGGGGGCTCCCAGCAACCCAGGGGCATGTAGTTTTAGGGTTTAGGGTTTATGTCGGGATTATAGGGTGGGCCTGATGAGGGATGCCCGGTATAACCTTTTCCCGCAAGATTTCCCCAAAAACGGCAGGTGCCCTTCTTGGGGGGATCCCTATGGAGTGTTTTGTGGTCCATATTGGGATACCCCTATTTCTGGAAATTACCCCACGCATCCTTTTTGCTGTAGTTTCCAGAGGGTATGTTTAATATGAGGTTTTAAGGATTTACCCAGTTTAGGGTTTAGGGTTTTGGGGATTTACCCAGACCCTCCTATGCAGCTCCTTTTGGGTACCATATCAAAATGCCTTACCAAAAAACCATAGCTCACTCAAAAAGGAACTACATAGGAGCCCTTGGGTCAAGGGCTTAGATAAAAGGATGGTGGGGGCACGTCAGTTTTCAAGGGAAGGGATTGACGAGTCAAGGGCCACCTGCATAGGGTTTAGGGTTTAGGGTGAAGAGTTTACTTGGAAAGCCTGGTTACCCCAAAACAACGGCCCCCAAGATGGCAAGAACTTCTTGTGGAAAGTAGACCAAAATAGCTGCTGGCTGTCCAGGAGTGGTTTAGGATTTAGGGTCTTAGGGTTTAGGATTTAGGGCTTCGGTTTTCAAAGACGTCGTAAGGCCCACACCGGGATGATGCTTTCGGGTAGAATCCTGACAGGCGGGAATGAGTTTAGCCTAAACCCTGGGTCTAGGGTTTAGGGTCTGGGTCTAGTGCTTATGTTAGACGTTTGTTGATCCGTCCCGTCTCCCCGATTACTCACGCCATTTTCAAAAGGTGCGTACCCTTACATATGGCTTATATAGGGCAAAAGGCTTCTTTTGGGAGACTGGGAGGTATATACATGTGCATACATATATGTATATATACAAATATATATATATATATATGTATATTCAGGGTTGTGTAAGGATGACATGCTACCGACCTGAAAAATCGTTGGGGCATATTTCCAACCCGAAACCCTAACCCCTAAACCCTGAACCCTAAGCCCTAAACCCTGAACTCTAAACCCTGAACCCTAGGCTGTATGGTTTAGGGGTCTTTAGGTTTTAGGGTTTAGGGTTTGGCGGTCATGTTAAAGGCTACATACAGGGGTTAGGATTTAGGGCGACATTCTATAAGGCGTCATACTAAGGGCTCCATATAGGGTTTAGGGTTTAGGGTTGAGGATAATATTCTATAATAAAAGTCATATTATGGGCTTTAGATATCTCTATATGTATACACATAGAAAGATGTACATACATGTATATATATATATATATATGTATGTATATACATATAACACCTAAGCCCTAAACCTTAAATATATATATATATACACACATGCACATTAGAATCACGACTCAAATTATACTGAGTGGGGGCAGTGCTCAACCTGAAGGTTAGAACCCTGGAGCCCTTGATGATGCTGCAACCTTCCTATCGCTGGGAATAATGAAGGGTTTAGGGTTTCACGGGTTTCGAGATTGGGGGTTTAGGGTTTCGAGTTTCTGCGTTTAGGGTTTCAACCTCCTATTAAATACTTATAAGCCTCGTAGACTCCATGTTTGAATCTCAAATTTCCCTCCAAACAAACTTTTTCCCTTACAGGTCGACCACCCCTACACCCTAAACCCTAAGATCTACACCCCCAGCCTAAAGCCTAAACCTCCCTCAGCCCCAAGCCCCTGCAGCTGCAGCCCTAAAACTGTAAACCAGGCTAGATCTTCAATAACATGGAAACTCGGGGTTTAGGGCGTAGGGTTCAAAAAACTTCGAAAAAAAGAAACAAAAAAAGTCATGTATCACTCACTGGTTCCTGAGTTGTACCGCTCAGAGGTTTCCCCAATATAGCCCTTATATGAGCCCAGGTAGCCCCCTAGAGTCCCTTGAGAATGGATCTCAAAACCCAGGGGTACAAGCCTGAAACCCTAAACGCTGAACCCTAAACCGCGTGGCTCAATCACCAAGGCCCTGAACCCCTACACCCGAAGAGCCCAAGCCTCACCGGTCAGCGCGTCAGACAGTAGCTGGCCGACAGCATCCACGATGACCTGCAGGAGGTCTTTGGGAATGGGGCATATTGCGAAACACTGGGTTTCTCCCTTCCAGTAGCTAGCAGGGGCTGCAGGATATCAGCTGCTCATGACTTGCGTTTTCCCAGCCCTAGCCCCCAGATGCCCTATACTGCAGACGCCTGAAGAATTCTTGCGATTATTCTCTAGCAGCCCTTCGTGTAGAGATACAGTATAAATTGCCTCAACGCCCTATTCTGGTTGTTCTAGGCCCCTACATCTTGTAGACGATAGACCTGGATCCAAACCCTAAACCTTAGACTCCTAACCCCTACACCGTAAACCCTAAACCCTAAATAGTAGCTTCCATTCATCCCAATATATCACCCAATATTACACCGAATCCATAAACCCCAAACCCTAAAGCCTTGGAGCCCAGGCCCCAAACCCTAATCCCTACACCCTAAAACCTAAATAGTAGTTTCCATTCTTCCATTGTCCTACTATAACCGCAATATAACCCGAATAAATATTACCCTAATATAACCTAAATACCACCCTAATTCACCCTTAATATAACCCCAATATAACCCTAATATTACCCTAATATACCCTTAATATAACCCAATGTAGCCCCAAGATAACCCTAATCAAACCCTAATATTACCCTAATATACCCTAAATATAACCCCAATAGCACTAATAAAGCCCTCGTATTACCCTGGTATAACCTAAATATGACCCTAGTATACCCTTAAAATAACCCCAATATGACCCCAAGATCTTTTGGGTTTCGCCATTATGGGTATGGGGAATTAAACCCTAAATAGTAGTTTCCATTCCCTAAACCCTAAACCCTGAACCCTAAACCCTAAACCCCCAACATAACCCAAGATCCCAATGGAGCCCCGGTACGGCTGCATCTTCCAATGACACAGCAGTGGTGCGAACAGCCACCTCACAGGAGCGCTTGCTTTGAAGGTTGTGGGGTTTAAGGTTGGGGTATTTGGGGTTTAGGGTTTAGGGTTTAGGGTCTGGGGTTGGGGGATTAGGGTTTAGGGTTTAGGGTTTAGGGGTTTGAAGTTTTGGGTTTGGGGCTTTGGATTTAGGAATTTAGGGGCTAGGGTTCTACGAGTTCGGAGTGCTTAGGGCTTCGGGTGTAGTAAAGGTTCACCACTATGGGCTATTAGACCTTAAGGGTACCTTAATCTACCCTTGATGGGTCCAGGTGGGGAATTCTAGAGTCTAATAGCCCATAGTGGCAAGTGGTTATAACCAAAGTTCCAGGTTAGCTTCGAGCACCCATGGACTTTCAAGAACTTCGGGCCTTGAGATTTGTGGCTCCAGGCTAAGCAGGATACGTCAGTTCAGTGGGGTTGGAAGGAAGCATCTATGCCTAAACCCTGAACTGGACCTCAAAAGTAGGCAGAATTACGACCTGCAAACCCTTAAAATGGCCTGGAAGTCTCTTATTCTACAGACTTTGGGGTCCAGGTGTGTAAAGGTAGTCCCCGAATTTAGCCCACCGTGCATTGATACAGTATAATCGCGTCCACCAAATCATGAGCGTCACACGCCCCACCCACCTTCATGAAACCTAAATCCTAGGGCCTAAACCCACTGGGACTATTTGCTATTAGGGGGGGGGATGGCGTCGCTGCTATCTCCCGCAGCCTCAGGTTTAGGGTTTAGGATTTAGACAACAATTCATTTTGAAATCCTTGTGAAGCTGTATAACTAAACACTCACGGGTCTCGACCCGGGAGTTGAAACTATCAGACACAAACGCTTGCTACACCTTAAACCCTAAAACCCCCGAACTCTCAGTGCGCTCGATACTGGTGAGACTACACATCCTCCATGCCCTTAACATACTATACTCCCATGTTTTCCAAGGTCTAAGGTACTTAATGCCATGCAGGATTCTCACGTACACCTAACTGCTACACAGGGGGTCTTGCAGGGACTTAGTGTCTTGCGTTATTGCTCGCCAGCCAGTAGAGGATGCTGCTGACGACAGCATGTCGAACATCTTTCCTTCTGGAAACTAAAAACTTGCCCCCCAAAAAGAGCCATCACCCACGGCATTTCTCTTCCCAGGTCTCCTTCCACTCGACGACAATGGCTTTGCAAAGTTTTTGCACGAACTCCAGCATGATGCTCGGGCTACGCCGCATTCAGATCCATGACAACAGCGCTTCTGTAGAGGGCTCAAGACCGCTCAGCTAAAATGTGGCTACCATTATCCAATTCCCGGAGGTTATCAGGAGTTCTAGGGATCGAGTAAGGAGCCCAAAGCCCATCAATCAAGGCATGTAGCTTAAGTCTGACGGATGCTTGTGCTACCCTAAACCCTAAACCCTATAAACCCTATTCAGGATATGTTCCCTGATTGCGGTAGATTCGGCTCTTAGGGTCCGTTGCTTAGCTTCAACATTCGAATCAGGCATTGCGTTTCTGAGGGGCGCTTGTGGTTTAGGAATTCAGGTCTAGGGTGTAGCCTTTGGGGGGCTAAAGGTTTGGGTTTTGGGGATTTGGGTCAACTGCTTGAAGATTAGGATTTGCAGAATACCCTATGCATGCATGCATGCATGCATGCATGCATACATACATACATACATACATGCATACATATATACATATGTTCATTAAGGGGGTTTACTGCTTAGGAACTGAGAGATTTAGGCTGCAGAACTTGGGTAGAGGAATGTGAGCTCCACACCAAGAGCAGCGCGACGAGCAGCCTCATTTCCTCCCCAGGTTTGGGTGTAGGGTTTAGGGTTTAGGGGTTTAGGGCACAGGGCTGAAACTTCAGGCAAGGTTTAGGATGTTTCAGTGTTCGTGGGTTTGGGAGTTGCGGTTTACCCTTAACCCTAAACCCTGGAGATTCGGAGCAGGTAGGTTTAGCATGTTGGGGTTCCGGTTTTAGAGGTAGATAGTGTGTGTGAGCTAGTTAAAGACACGGAGGGCAGATCGATTTACGTTAAGGGTTGAAAGTGGAAAGTTTTCAGGTACACAAGTACCATAGTCTAAACCCCTTAAAGGGGGTTATGTATAGAGGATTACATAGGGTTTGGGGTTTAGTGTTCAAACTCCTTAAAGGGGGTTATATAGGGCATTATATATAGGGGAGCCTGTAGGGGTTATTAAGGGCCTACTCGGAGTTTAGACTATGGCTCAGGAGACCTTCATCGTTTCCGGGGTGGCGCATCTGGATTGGGTTCCCCTCATGCCGGCAACTCCAATGTTCCCTCCTTCTGGAAACAACCATTTGAATATTCCTTGTAATGTTACCATCCCATTCATGCAGGAGATGGCAATAACCGGGACTACATTTGCTTTCTGACAAGTTCGGAGCCGGAAAATGTGTACACAAGTTCCATCGGCAAGAATAAGGGGGGTGGCAATGTAAATAGTGTCCGCCCGAAAATATCTGACTTTATCTGCTTTTAATAGATTACCTTCTACTTGTACTACTAGTACTACGAACTGCACTGCCTGGTCCTATCCCAACCCCTTACTTAGTTATTGGAACCACACTCCTTCCGTACACCCAAAATGCAACACTTTGTTTCTCTTTTTTTGGATGGTGGATTCTTTATTGGCAGGATGACATTAGAATAGACTCAAGACATGGGCATTTCTCACAGGATCCTTATAGCATCACTGAGAAGGACCTCCCCATAGGCCCCTGCAATCCCTACATATGAAGCTCCAGATAGCAGCCCTAAACCCTGAAGGCCACATAGCAAGTGCAACCGCGCCTCTTCAAGGGATAGGCAGCGTGGACGATCGCTTATGAAAAGGTGGCGCGGCAAAGCTTAGTATGAAGTATAGCAGGACCTGTTACGTGATGAATGGAACTAACTGCTAACACTGAGCAGGTGTAATTGCCGGAAGCCACCACCACGGACAGGGTTAGACCGCACAAACGACTAGTTGCAAACGCCCTGTGGCGTTTGCGTCGAAGCTGAGCCCAAGTGAGCAAATCAGTCGCATTTTCGTAGAGGGTTAGGATTCAGGCTGCAGGGCTTTTCTGACTTCCTTACTAGTAACTCCAGTTAGCTACTACAGTTTGGTGGTAGCTACCCCAAATCAGTAGGTATAATCCCATAGATGTGAACTGGGGCTAGAGGCAATGGATCCCTTCATGAAGATTTCCCCCTTCATCCAGGTTATTTGGGGATAGAGGTGGGGGTGGCCGGGCGTTAATGGAGCACCCATGACAATGTAACGACTAACCCCCAACGACTACGTCCTTCAACAAGGCTTTGCAAGTTCTCCTTGCGTACTCAAGACGCATGCCCGTAGAAATTTCCCTTACTAGCATGGACACCCAAAAGGAGCTCTGCAATGACTACGGTTTTAGAATTTAGGGTTTGGGGTTCATTGCAGAGACCCTTTGTGAATTTCCCTGTTACCTACTTACTGGTGCGTAGGGGGAGTGGATCCTGATAATCTCCGCTAGCTCATCCCTGTATATACCCCAATAGAAATGCCAACATTCGCTCCGAAACTCGTCATTAAGCACCAGGAACGGTAAGGTCATCTTATAGTGCCCCTTAAGTAGATGGACTATGGCTTTGGGTAAATATATAACAAGATCCCCATATACCCGATATTCTATCTACTTAAGGGGGACTATACATGCAGACCAGGGGGAGTGACTGGTCTCCTACTGCAGAGGCTGCGGCTGCTACAACCATCATATGAGCTATAGTCTAATCTCATTAAGGGGGTTATACAGGGGATTATAGAGGGGACTACTACGGGGGGTTATTAAGGGGGATACTAGGAGTTTAGACTACAACTATCATATGAATATAAGCGGGGTACTAAGTTGGGGAGGCTGGGGATTCTAAAGCCCTGCCTACAGCTTGGGGTAGTAAGCTCTCCCTCCCCTCAACCAACATGGCACATCTAAGCTACTCTTCCGGGTCCTGTTGCGGGATGCTCTTGGAAAAGTTTAAGGGTTACCATTGGAAAGTATAGTATGGGTTCATGCTTCCTACTGGGCTTTGATGAGTCAGAGACTAAACAATCGACTCGAAACACTTGCCCAGTCTTCTAAGCTGGCTACATTAGGGTTTAGGGTTTAGGGGTTTAGAGGTTTAGGGTTTAGCTTTTAGGGGTTTAGGGTTTAGTTTTTAGAGTTTAGGGGTTTAGGGTTTAGTTTGTAAGGTTTAGGGTTTAGGGGTTTAGGGTTTAGTTTTTAAGGTTTAGGGTTTAGGGGTTTGGGGTTTAGGGGTTGAGGGCTTAGTTTCTAGGGTTTAGGGGTCTAGGGTTTAGGGGTGTAGGGTTTAGTTTTTAGGGTTTAGGGTTTTGGGGTTTCGGGTTTATTTTTTCAGGGTTTAGGGGTTGAGGGTTTAGGGGTTTAGGTTTAGGGCTGGAACAAGGACCTTTTTGCTGTTAGGTTGGATGGAGTCGCAATAGTCTGCCCCAAGGAGAGGGGTCTTTGAAGGGTGTCTCTGGGGGTTCAATGTTTGTCTGGGAGAGCTTTGGGGTAGACGAAACGCACCTAAATTCAAAATAAACCCTACACTGCGCTGCAGGATGTAAGCCGTACGTTCCGAGCTTCTCAAGTTGTACTTCTCAAGTTGTATCTTCTTCCTATCCCACGATGACTAATTATGTACTTGCCGAACTCATGAAACAGGGTTCAGCAAAGACCTAAGCACGCTTTGCAATTGCCCAAATCCAGCTGGATAAATCTGAGCTGGTGGCGGCCCCATGTGGCTCCCTGCAAGCAGGGGTACTTGGTGTTCAAGGTAGTTACCAGCTGCAAGTAAGCAGTTTAGTTTAGGGCTTGGGGTACGAGCTACAAGTACAATGGCCAGGTATGCTGCAAGTATTCGGACTCCCAACTGGATGCATTAAATCCTACCGTAGCAACCCTCTACGTGGTTTCCCTACAGCCCTTGTACACCGGTACACAGCCCCGTTCAACCTTTCTGTCCTGACACGCCTGTGCACGATCCCTACATAATCTAACCTGAAATTGTAAGGCTCTTCTGGGTTGGCCCCTAAAACCATTTGAAGAATATTAGTATATAGGGTCCCTTATTAAAGCCGTTAGGGAAAATACCAAATATCCCAGGGGCCTACCCAGTCTTTGTAGCCTATTCTAGGTGAGGCCTTCAGAAGGACTGGCAACTGTTTCAGGCTCGCAGCCTTTAGAGGGTTTGCGGGCTGGAGCCCTAAACCGTAAAGCCTAAACCCTAAACCATGAACCCTAAACTCTAAACCCTGGACACTGAACCCTAAAGCCTAAACCCTATCGGGCGCTAGGATAGGAAGAGGGATGAAAGTTTTGGGACAGAGGTATAGGTTAAGGGTTCAGGGGTTCAGGGCTTGAAGCATTCTGGTCAAAAGGCTACAACATGGAAGCAGGCTGATACCCTAAACCCTAACCCCTAAACCCTTCCGTCTTCCTGCATCTTGCGGCAGTCGGATGTTGATGTTTCCAACTGCTGTAGCACTGGACAGTAGGCCCTGAACTTGGGTCCTGTCCCCAACCATTAGCAGTCTACAATAGGGGTCATACGGTGGATACTAAAAATCCTGCATGACCCTAAATGCCCTAAACCTTGGGAATAATGGTACTATAGTATACTGAGGTCATGCAGGATTTTTTAGTATCAACAGTATTAAGGCCTCTATATAGTTATATTACAAAAATAACCCAGCGGTTATAATGAGTGGGAACAGTACCCAACCCTGAACCAAACTACACAATCGGCTTACCTTGCCAATCTTCCACTGGTTTTAGGGCGGTTTTAGGATTTTCGCGATGTCGGGATCCAGGCGAGAACGCAAACAAAAAGGGCCAATCATAAGCACTACCAGAAGTAGGGATATACCAGAAACCACCTACGCTTATAGCCCCCCTTAAGTAGATAGAATATGAGTTTGGGTATATTCTAACAAGATCCCCCTATACCCCATATTCTATCTACTTAAGGGGAACCCTAAACCCTAACCTAAATCCTGAATCCTAAGCCGCTTAGTCGTTGGTTTCTGGCTTCATTTCCATCTGAATCATGGTTTTTGCATCATATGGGCCACAAAACTAGATTGATTCTGGTGCAACATAATCTCCTCCCCCTAATATCAAATATTCCTTCCCCCTAATATGAAATACTCCCGTTATATGATATATTATACAAAATATTGGGAGTATTTAATTGTGAGGGTGGGGGGTGGGTAATATAGGGGGCAGGGATTATTGGTCGTTGGTCTTTGAATCTTACTCGGTCCTTTGGGGACAGGTGTGTCCCTTTAGGATGATTCCAGCCTGACTAGAAGCCTGGGGAAAAAGGAGCCTCAAGCCTCAACCAGGGTTTGAGATTTATTTAGGGCTTAGGGCTTAGGGTCTGTTTAGGGTTTAGGGCTTATTTAGGGTCTAGGGTTAGGGCCTGAATCCCCAAACCCTAAAGCAGATGATGGGCAGCTGGCAGTCCTTCGCCAGCTTCTGTTGTCCTGGCAGCTGCATAATGTACAGTCTCCCCTTAGATGGATAGAATATGGCTTTTGGGAATGTTATAATAAGATCCCCATATACCCCATATTCTATCTACTTACGGGGACTATAGGATTGAGAGTTCCAGTTGAAACCAAGCAAGTAAGGTCTACGATTTGGGGCTAAAGGTTTCGGGCTTAGGGCTCTTAATTTTTGGTTTCAGGGATTCTGTTGAAGGTCTTGGTCTGATAAGGAACCAGGCTTTAGGTGAAGGTTTTTGGGTTGAAGGGCAGGTGTGAATTGGCTGCAAAGCCCTAATTCGCGCCTGCCACAAGTTCTAGCTGGCAAGGGGTCATTTACCGCATTCCAGTCCTCTTCCCCAAACCCTAAATTAACCTCGGATTAGGGTTAAGGACCTTGCTTCCCATGGACCACCCGTCCGAAGCACTCAACATGTCAAAATGTGACGGGCCGGTGCTTGATCACTTCCACACGACGCTGCTACTTTTAACGCCTCGCATGCTAGCTGTTGCCTACCGAAGAAAAAACTCCAAAAGCTAATCCTTAGTATGTACAGTTTTTCGAAACCCTAAACTGCGTGGCGCTTACGACCCCTACTAAGGGTTAACCCCTAGCAACCTACAATATCCCAAAGCATTAAGGGTCTAATGTCCAAGCTATGTCCTAAGGAGCAAGCACAGGAATCCTAAACCCTAAACCCTAGAGATCTGGAGGCTGGAGTGGAGGGCTGGCCCCGAAACCCGAAACTGCTGGCGGCTACGGCTTACATAGGGCTATATAGGGATAATGGAAAAGAAAATGGAAGCTAGTTTTTAGGGATTAGGGTCTAGGTTAGGTAGATGTTTGAGATAGATGGGAATGCAAAACTCAACAGCTGATTAGAATGTTTAGGTTTTAGGTCATTCTCCCTTGCGAAACCCCCTCAAGCACAAGTACTGTGAGCGCGAATTACCGAGAGAGCACACCATGCAAAAATGACTGAGAAGAACTCTCAGCACATACGACATAGAACCATGCTGCTTCAAAAATCGGGCGATAAGGGTCGAGTACTGAAGGTGGAAGAAGATGGCCAGAAGTCGTCAGAGTAGAGATCTCTGGCCCAGTGTGCTACTCTAATAATTTACGACCCTGTACTTAGGTTGGAAATTTGTATCGTGACAGAACAACTGACCCAAGGGACGAGTAATTAGCTAGTACCCATATGTTTGGTGATTCCTCTCCCACCCCTCAGCGACAGCCCAGACCATACGCCCCGAAGCAATACTTTAAACCCCCAAGCCCTCAACTTATAAACACTCCCGAAGGCCAGGCCAGGTGAGGGTCATAAGCTGGTAGCAGAAGACCTCCTAGTCCAAGTTCTGTAGTACATGTGCTGCATGTATACCACTGGTTGCCTCCTGAACCCAAAACCCCCAATCCCCCCCCACCCTACCAAGAGATCGTAGTTGACTAAAATTGCGGTACACAATAGGGCCACCCTGATATAGCCCCCAAAATACTATGCTCCTGATTGTAAGGGTCCCACAAAGGCATCCCTAACTTTGGGACATCGTAATCCAGATAAATCCCTGTACATCCCAGTTTGCGTTTCATTTTCCATGTTCTTCTCCATTTGATTCTCCATTCGTGGGGCAGTAATATCCCTAAACCTCATAAGCCCTAAACCTTATACTACTTCTACACCCCCACATCACCCTTACATCCCCTTTACAGGGGCCCGTTCTCCCAAACTGGTTTTCCACGTTAGCCCTCAACCACCACGAAGCAGGCCTTTTGTCTGGCGGCTCCACATAAAATTTAAACGGTCTCGGGGCACCTATCCACAGAGGAGAAAATGGTTTAGAGCTTAGGATGATTTATTTAGAGTTTAGGGTTTTAGGTTTAGCGTTTAGGGCTAGAGACTTGGGGTTCAGGATCTTGTACGTACAAAGTCTGCCATGTAGTGCAACCTTGGGTTTACATACCTAGCAGCATAGAGTAGTTCTGTCCGGACTCTATACAATTGTCCGTGTGTGAGCGATCTAGGCAGCTGCAGTATACTGCAACCATACTGGTTTGCGAAAGCTTTGCCACGGTCGTTGTTAACGTGGCTACTGTTGAGGGAGGACATGATGCACCAGCTAGAGTCTGCATATCACAGTAATGCCTACCCTTCCCAAACCAATGAAGAACCTTTGAAAACAGGGGTCCCTTGTAGACTACTGTCCGTCAAGTGCGGTAGATAGGTTCCATGTTAGTTTTGGGGGCAGGCTAGGACTCAGGCAACTTGGGGTGGTTCGAGAACATCAAGGGATTACAAATTGGAACCATTAGTCGAAACCCAAAGTTAAGGTTTAGGGTTTAGTCAGGATAAAAACCAAAAATGGCCTATCTGCAGGTACTATGGTACCCTGTAAGGTCCCTGAACCCCTAACTCTCAACTTGAGGTTCCCTAAACCTTAAGCCGTGGAGCCGTGGACCTTGCCAAGGCGTCTCCTTCATGCGGTTTAGGGTTTAGGGCTTAAGGTAGAAGCCTGACAGATTCGGGGTCCCTTTGCCAAGACTTCATCTATCCCTACACAAAACCCATAGAAAAAGGCCTTAATAATGAGGAATATCGTCCCGCCTTTTAGCCCTCGCATAATGAATTCATCTATTCATAGAAGCACCTGTTCCACTCATTTAGCACTCTACGCTATTCTTGGTTGTCTAGTACACTGGGCTTTCCGAAGGCTAATCTATGGTTTGCAATTTGGTCTGATGTCACCCAACAAGGTCCAACGATCATCCGCGGAAATAGGGATGTCATTCTTCTCCCACGTCCCCTCAAACCTGAACCCTAAGCGCTGAGCCCAAATCCCTATGCCATGTACCCCAAATCTCAAATCTCGACTTCATCAAACCCGAAACCCCAAATCTCAAACCCCAAACCTTGAAACCCTAAACCCTTAACCTTAAACCCTACACCCTATAATTACTCTCCAAATCACGAAGATGTCTCTGTGGGCTAACTCGAGCTGAGGTCCCGGCTCAGCTTGGCGAGGCCTATAGGCCCTGGCGAGTTCCTGATTTGAGGAGTAGCCTTCCGATCCCACGTCTCCCCGAGTATAGAGACAAAAACCTCCAATAATCGAACAAGACCCCTACCAGCCTAGGCTCACCAGAGCATCTATGCCCAAACCATAATTCCGTTCGTGTTCCAGCGAGTGCGATTACCAGACTCAGATCATCCATGCCCAAACCATAATTCCATTCGTGTTCCAAGAGCATACGCACACCAGAGCATCCATGCCCAAACCATAATTCCGTTCGTGTTCCAACAGCGTACGCACACCAGAGCATCCATGCCCAAACCATAATTCCGTTCGTGTTCCAAGAGCATACGCTCACCAGAGCATCCATGCCCAAACATTTCATGTTCCAGTGAGTGCGATTACCAGAGCATCCATGCCCAAACTATGCAACGCAATTCTGGCCCTTCAA
>CAJNIZ010046926.1:14965-40332 GCA_905231905.1 Symbiodinium pilosum | reverse complement strand
GGGCATTGGGCTGTGGGTTTGGGATTTACCCTTTAGGATTTACCCTAACCCCAAAACCCCTAACCCTAAACCCCTAAACCCTAAAGCCCTTAACCCTAAACAGTTCAGAGCTTGGGACTCTGGTTGTACACGAGGGTTGCTATGTAGTTCCTGTCCTGTTTGATGTGGTTGTTGCCACAGGATTAGGGTTTAGGGTTAAGGGTTTGGGGCACAGCATACCACCCCCCCCCCCAAAAAAAAAAACTACCTACTTGGAGGGTCATGGGGACTTAGTAAGTAGGTTCATAGTTAAGATGACTAGGGCTACTAGCCCATATGGGTTATCATAGGGGTTTTAACCTCATTACTAAGGGTTTCAAGGTTACCTGAAGAATCTTGCAGCAGGTACAATACTGGGGTCTAAAACCTAAACCCTCGAACAAAATGCCACACCCAAACCCTAAACCCTAAAACCCTAACACCCTAAATTCTAAACCCTAAAACCCTAAACCCTGAAACCCTAGAACCCTAAACCAATGTCATCCTAAGGTCTGTTCTTCCAGGTACAGTCTAGTATACTTCTAAATACCAGGACGCTAGAGCCACATTATCTTTAGCAAAGTATTCCGTATGAGCCCCTAAATATTCTTCGCAACCCAAAAAAGGACCAACATTTTTGGCATCACCTAAACACTTGGAAGTATCATCCCTAGGGCAGAGTTCCGGGTGTACGATGTAGGGTCTACAGTTAATGTTGAGGGATTTTGTTCACTCTTACATGTTGTAAAGAAAGTTTATGATACAAACAAGTTTAGGGCTTCGGGGCTTTGTCATCTGCACGATCTTTTTATACTTGTTCATGGTTTCTGGCTGAAAGTTTCTACTTGAAAGCTCAGGGGGACATAGACATAGTAAGTAGGTTAATAACCCCTATAACCTATCTGGGCACCCTAGCTATCCTAGCTACTAACCTACTTGCTAGGTCCCCGTGACCCTCCAAGTAGGCCTGTTTCATCACACGGGATAACCCTCCACTTGGACAGTGCATATCATACACCTTGAATTTATAGGGTCCTTACGTTGCTGTCGGCATCACGCAAGAGGCTAGGCTCCTTTTTCAAGGCTCGTAAGGCCAAGTTTAGCAGTTTAGGGTTTGGGGATCACAACTGAAGCATGTTTGCTGCAGGGTTTTAGAAGATTGGTCCAGATGCCACGGTCGTCTTAATGCGTACCGTAGTGCATATTTGTCGGGCTTTTGGTTGGTGACATACCACTCAGAACAGAGCTCCCAGAAAAGTCGCCACCACGGATTGCAGAGACTTGGTTGGATGTCTGTACATTGCGCTTTGATTCAAGCTTCTATCCCAACCCTAAAGCCTAAATCCTACATCGTAAACCCCAAAACCCACCCTACCCCTACAAATACATTCGGATTTGGATTCGTTGGGTCCTTAATGGAATTTAGTGTGTGGAGCCCCCAGAAACAGACAAGGATCCTTTGCGGTGCTTCACTGTATCCATAGACCCCGAGGGTCCTACCTTTCTGGTGTGCATCAAGAGCATTAGCCCAGAAGACAAGATTTTGTGCACTTCCTGTTTAGGGTTTAGGGTTTAGGATTTTGGGTTTAGGGTTTTGGGTTTAGGGCATCACGAGCGAAACCCAAAACCATAAAGGACGCCTAGCGTCGAACCCAGTGCTCTAGAACCTGTAGGTACTTCAAGAACCTGCTATTCATCAGGGCCCTACATCACCAGAAAGGGACCATTATCCCCTGATAATCCCAAGGGTTTAGGGTTCACTTGGAGGGTCAGGGGGACTTAGTAAGTAGCTTGATAGTTAGGATAATGGGGTACAATACGGGTAATAGGGGGTAGCAAACCTACTTACGAAGTCCCCCTGATTCTAAATCCTGAACCCTAAGGCCCTAAGGGCCATCACTTTGAAATGCTTAGCGAGGTACGGCACCGCACTGGCATGGGGTGAAGGATCATAGCTGTACCTTGGAGACTGGCGCTTGTAGGCCATGAGGGGTTTAGGGGATTTAGGGTTTAGGGTTTAGAGGTTTTGGGATAATGGAAAAGAAAATGGAAACTATAGGGATTATAGGGCTTATATAGCATGTACTGCGACTCTTTCTTTGTTTTTCTTCAGCTTCAACTACTCCTGCCAGTATCTCTTGCAGTCCTGCTATTGATGACTGCTACGACTCCTGGTCCTACGTATAACATTGCTAGGGTGACTTTACTGCCGACGGCAGGGACGGACAGATAGCCTGCCTTGACGACAAGGGCAAGAACGAACGAAGACGAGTTGACTCACATGGCTCAACAGATGAGATAAAGGAAGGTGGGGTACACGAAATAAGCCCCAATATAGTGGAGTCTACAAGGGATCCTAATATAGTAGGGTCTACAATAGGGATCCTAATATAGTAGTGTCTACCTAATATAGTAGGGTCTACGATAGGGATCCTAATATAGTGGGGTCTACAGTAAGGATCCTTCAACCCACCTACCTTTATCCCACCTTTTGAGACCCCTGAGTTGGCAGGACGAGGCCAGCGGCGACGATGATGAGGATGACGGTGGCCATGGCGATGCCAATGACCGCCGTTGTTCTGCGCTGCTAACCCTAAACCCTACCTAGAGGGTCCAAGTACCCAACAATTAGGTACTTGGGTTTAGGGTAAACAGTAATTGAAGTACGGGCTTTGGGTAAGTATATGATGATTAGGTACTTGGACCCTTAGAGCTAACTGCTATCAGCCTTCAGGCCATGAGTTCTCAAGCCACTTTTGTGTCACGACACTTCGTCGAAATTGCTCTCCTTCCTCCGGATGCTCCTCGCCATTCCGCCAGAAAGAAACGCACAAAAGGCAACTAGGGGCTCCCAAAAAGTGGTCTGAACCTTATGTCTATCATCTGCTCCTTACGTGCCATGTTGCAATCCCCTGTAGCTCTCTGTAGAACCAACAAAACCCGGGCTCAAAAGATGCCTGATGCGACCAATGACCGAAGCCCTCGCCTGTGAACAGGCAAAGCCTCTCAGGCTTTTCCTTCTTTGTGTTCATGGTTTAGGGTTTAGGGTGTCCACAAAAAAAAAGAGGTTCCTTGACATGTGAATCCCATCCCTGAAATCACTCGAACCCCAGGAAGGCGCCAAATGCCGTCGCTGGCCAGGGAGTGGGGGAGTCAACGTAAGTACTATTGTAGGAGACTATACGAGCTGGAGTCAATAGTTCCCATACAAATAATGGTCATTGGTTCCTGTTGGTAATCCATTTGGGACTATACGAAACCGACAAACGGGACCCCTTTGACCAACCTTAATGGACACTTGGCAAGCCTAACATTGACAGTGGCTCATATTAGAGTACATTTTTTTGGTGGTTAAGCCCAGTAAGATTATATGCCTTATAAAAATTACTATACCCTCAAAAGGAGGATATAATCTTACTCTATATTGGGTACCATAGTATCCCCAAATAAAGTACTACTCATATGGGACACTGCTAGGGATCCTTTGCCTCGATTCCCTGTAAACAAGAAAATGCGACCAGGGATTAGGGTTTAGGGTTTAGGGTCTGAAGAATTTCACGAATGTCTGGGGCAAGGGCATGTACCCAGCAGTCGGCAAGATTGGCGGCGGTACTGTGTAGTACCTTTTTGGCTTCTTCAGCAGCTCGGCTTTCTTACAGATTGGGAGGCTCATGTATGCAACTACTGGCTTAACACTACTAGCCGGTATATGCCAAAAAACACGTGGTAGTTTCCGAACAAGACCCAAAACTACTATCATGCTTAATATAGGGCGTCCGGTATCTCTAATTTCCGGAAACCCCCACATCAGTGTTGAGGATGTCCTTGAGGTTTACCTGCGCCATGCCCAGCTATAATATGTTGGGAATATCTGACGTTGGGGGTGGGGTGTTTTACAAAGGGAGAGAAGTGCTCGAAGCTTCATGGTAGGTTCTCAAAAGTGTGATTGATTTCGGGGCTCTGGGTGTATTGCAGCCTTCCATATTCAGGGCATGCAAAATCCTAAAGCCATATTGTTGACAACCCTCCCGTGAGCAATTATTCAAAACAGAGATTGCTTGGATTTAGCATGAAACACGAACACCCACCCCCTGATATTGAACATCACCTACCAGTGACCTTATACTTTGGGCGGCATATGAGGCTAGATATTCAGAGACCGAGAGCGCTTAATCTCAGGGGGAAGTGAATAGTAAACCCTAAGCCCTAACCCTAAACCCTAAACCCGGGGATGCACATAGGATGGCTCCAACCATATTGCTAACTGCAGCCTCATTTAGGTACGGCATACGTATCCAAACCCCTAACTTATGGATTTCCCTGCTACCGTCGTCGTCGTCGTAGCAGCAGTAGTAGTAGTAGTAGTAGTTGTTGTTGTTGTTGTATTTAGTTCTTAGGGTTCAAGGTCTACAGGCGGCGACTTTTCAATGGAGGGAGCCTATATAAGAGGCATACGAGGGGTAATTATATAGGGCCCATTGCTGGGTTATATAAGGGGGTATATAAGGCTTCTATGAGGTCCTTGCGTGGTAACTCCCCTATTGTAATTGCATTCGATAGCCGTAGGGGACACCATGGTAAACGCCAACGTGAACATAGGGACTTCCGAAATCAAAGCTACCTGTATAGGTTTCATGTGGTTTCCAAAAACTGAGCGCTCTCTTGCAGGAGCATCTAGTGCTTAAAGTTGTTTTTTACAAGAGACCCTCACAACGGCACACTCCAGGTATTTTGAGAGGTGTTTTTTCATATCGTCTTCAAGATTCTCAATGAAAGTCACTTAGTTTTCATATTTCTGTATTTCCCAGACCCCTAAAGGATCCAAAACATTGAACCTTCCCAATATGAACCCGTTACTACATTGGGGAAACCAGGGGAATATTAGGGGGTTCCATAGTATCATTTGTTGCCGTAATCGAACTAGCTGTGGGGCAAGTTGAAGTTTGGGGTCTAGGGTTTCCGGTCCCGACAATAAGGCGGAGGCCTTGTTTCCAGATAGCATTGAAGCTTAACCCTAGACCCTAATGTAGACCCATGATTAGTAAACCCCCTCCTTGTAAGGACATTAATATTGGGATCCCTATTAATTACAATCCCTATTAAAGGGAGGGGGTTTGTTAATCAGGGTACACCCTAAACCCTAAACCCTAAATAGTTGTTTCCATTCTCTTTTCCATGCTCCCAAAATAACCTCAACATAAAGGTTAAAGCAGACCGTTGCTGGAGCCCTCACAGGTGAAAGGTCCACAAATTCTCAGAAGAACAATACCGACACCGCGAGAGGGACTGAAGCCGTACACATGCCTTCCGAACTAAACACAACTCCCTAAACCCTAAACCTCTAAACCCTCAACCCTGAATCAAAGTAGAAGCCCATGGCTTGAGTTACGAGAAACCCGAACCCACAACGCATAGATTTCCAATGTTTCAAGGTTTCTTAATTCACGGATGTCGAATTAGGGGTTTAGGGTCTAGACTTCCAGCTTGTGACCCATATCATTTGAGGTGTATGTGGTGCACATGAAGCTCATTTTCCCTTATCGTAACCCTTCTGTAATTTCCCACATATGTTTTGAGATGCGCGGTGCGGGTCTTTCTTGGAAGCACCATGCTCAGCGCCGCACCCTCCACAACCATAGGCCGAAGGGCTGACGGAACCCGTCGCAAGCCTCTCTACTGCTCGGTTTAGGGCTTAGGGTTTAGGATCTCAACTAGCCAATAGTAGTATATAGGATACCATATTGGGGGTTCTACTTTCTAGATCCTCCTAGCGGACTGCTTAGAAGCTCCCGAAAGGGTCCAAGTACCCAATAAATGGGTACCCTTGGAAGGGATATATAGGGGTATATAGGGATGTATCAGGATATTTAGGGGTTTAGGGCGCAAGCTCAGAGGCTTCTTCAAACTGAAAGCACCGGCTAGCATAATTTAAAGTCCTGCACAGTTACCGGGATATTCCCTTGGAGCCCTTAGTTATATTTTACCCTGAAGCCCCATCGTTGTTAAACTGGCCGCTATCACAGCGAGACTACGGGCGTCTGCGCCTGTGGTTTTAGGGCCCTTTGAACACTCGATCCTCAAGCCCGTGAACCCTAAACCCCTACAGGCCCTACACCATGAACCCTGAGGCCAGTTTGGGCCCTGGAGTTTAACGGCTGTTTCCTGATGACAGGGTTTCTCCTTCGTTGCCTTTGTGGACTGAACATGGCTTCAAGCTTCTTAGCTTTGATGTGACAATGGGCATACAATTACAAAGCACGAAAAGAGGTGAAGTGGAGGGAGAAGCCGTTTCTGTACTTGGGATTGGGTATTGCGGTCTTGGGGGCTTGGCGTCAGTCCAGTCACTTGCACTGAAATGAGCGTTATCTAAGCTCCTAGTATCTTCCTTAATGACCCCTACACTACTCCCCTAAAGAATCCCGCATATAACCTCCCTTTAAGGAGTTTGTTAAGTGGAAGCTGCCCGAGGCCATCACTTAGTCGAAGCTCTTTAAGCAATCAATCATCTCGTCCATAAGAATAAACCCCGCCCCCCCGCCCACTTCCCCTGGTAGTGAATACTCTCGCTAACATGGAATGGTACTATACTTGGACGGGTTAGTATACCCTGAAACCCAAACCTAAACACCGAACCTTTGTTAGATGGGAGGATTGCGAATCAAAGGACCTCGCTGAGGCATCCCTGCAGGATCAAACAAATTGCCAGGGGAACGAATTTCTGTCTGCCCCTAAGGGTCCAAGTACCTAATAATCATATACTTACCCAGAACCTGTACTATAATTACTATTACCCAAAACCCAAGTACCTAATTACTGGGTACTTGGACCCTCTGGGTGCCATACTGTGGCGCTTTGGGGTTTAGGCAGAGAAGGTAACCTCGGGCCTAAACAGCCCAAGTTAATCACTTTTTTCTGGGTTTCTGTTAGGGAACTTAAATTAAGTTACCATAATCGATATATATATATAGTAAATAATAGGGTTTCCCCAATATTGTAACTTAATCTAAGTTCTTTAACAGCAACCCAGTTTTGTAGGCTTTGGGGTCCAGAGTAAGCATCATTTGCGGAATTGGAGCTCCTGGAATAGTTTGAAGACCGAAAGACACGACTCAACCTTGAACTAGAACTTCGTAAGCCCGCTCCAACACTGCGATGCATAAACTCCAGAACTGCAAGCACACCTTTGGTACTCTGACATATACTCACAAAGGAAGTACCCAATAATTAGATACTTGGGTTTTGGGTAATAGTAATTAATGTACA
Source organism: Symbiodinium pilosum (assembly GCA_905231905.1). NCBI lineage: Eukaryota > Dinophyceae > Suessiales > Symbiodiniaceae > Symbiodinium > Symbiodinium pilosum. The sequence goes on along the minus strand of CAJNIZ010046926.1, from coordinate 33,051 downwards.
GGTTTTGGGTAATTATATGATTATTTTGTACTTGGACCCTTAAAGACTTGCAAGCAAGCCGAAAAAAGGGTCCTGCAAAGTCCTTTGGCCTTTTGCAAACGAGCCTCTGCAATTGAGGTTTCCATGCATTTTTTTTGATGCTAAACCCTAAAACCTAAACCATTAACCCCTAAAACAATAAACCCTGAACCTTTTAACCCTACCCTAAACCACTAAAACAGGGGTAAACTAACTAGTCAGAGACTCCTCCCCTTTGAGGCTGGGACGGCTGAGCGTAGTATGGACTCTGCACCACTGGCAGAGCTGCTGTCCTCCGAAGGTTTAGGCTCTAAACCCTAAACCCTAAACCCTTTAGGCTTTAGGCTTTTAGGGTTGAACCCTAAACCCTAAGTTTCATCTGCCGCGGCCGTCGCTGAAGGGAGGTGAGGGTACTTCGAAGCTACTGAGTGGAGGAGGTCAAAGCCTGCGGTTTAGGGTTTAGGGTTTAGGGTTTACCCTAAGGGTCCATGTACCCAATAATTAGGTTCCCTTTAAAGGGGATATGTAGGGTTATATGGGGGGTATGTAAGGGTATATAAGGTTTAAGGTATTTAGGGTTTAGGGTTTAGGGTTTAGGGCAATATTTGGGTACTTGGGATTTGGGTAATAGTAATTATAGTACAGGTTTGGGGTAAGTATATGATTATTGGGTACTTGGACCCTTAGGGTACTTTCTAACTTACAGATCCCCTTAACATGGAAAGCAGACAGACATGTGGGGTATAAGCAGAGTCACTCGGCAGGCTATGCCAACGCTGGATACGCAACCAGGGTCCAGGGTATATGTATTATATGACGTTGATGGACAAGCCATGCTAAATTGAATGTATTTCGCAGCCATAATTTTCGGATGTTTAAGTACATAGTCATTCAAGGTTTTCCTATGCAAAAACACAACCTTTATTTCATACTCCTTTCGGGGAGTCTATCGGCGTTGATGGGATTGGAAAATTGAAGAATTGCAAAGTAGCTCCGAAAGCATTCTTTATGGACACCTGGGGACAATTCTGTTGTCTTCGAAATTGCCTGCAACATGCCTGCCTGGTATATGGGTATTTCCCGAAAGTGGGGTCTCATTTTGGTACCCTTGAGTACTAGGTGTCCTAAACCCTAAACCCTAAAGCAAAGACTTAGGAGCAAGGCACGGAACGGGGTTCAAAGGCCTTATATGGGCTGTTCTCAGAATTTTTGGGCCCCTAGTCTGGGTTGCTGTTAAGGAACTTAAATTGAGTTACCATAATGGGTATATATAGTAAATAATAGGGTTTCCCCACTATAGTAACTTAATTTAAGTTCCTTAACAGCAACCCAGTAGTGGGTTTACGGTTTGGCGAATGACTTTGTGCTCCTCCTAGGGCTCCGATTGCTCCTGCTGCGGGTGCTGCTGCCACCTACTAAAGTACCCTCCTGCTTCTACAACGGCAGCCAGTACTCTCAGGATGACACCCTAAACCCTAAACCCTAAGGCTCTAAGGACTCACAACATAAGGCTTTTGGGCCCAAATACAATACTATCACAGGCTTTTGGGCTATATTGAGCCTGAGGGTAACTAATTCCTGCATGTGCTACGCAGGCTCTTGCTTTGCAAGCTCAGTTCTTAGAATCTGGCTTCTGTCTGCTGCAGTTGCAGGGGCAACCGCTTGATGCGAAGAATGAGCGGTTTAGGGCTTAGGGTGGAGGTTTGGTAGATTAACGTCACACAGGATTTCTTAAAAATACAGCGTATGAGAGCAACATCCACATCTCTCTTATGTCCACATGTCTGAGTGCCGAACGGATGCGCGTAGGTCATTGGCTGCGGGTACACCGCCTGACTTACATTTTCCAGGATTGTAAGGTAATCCCGAAACCAAAAAAATACATGTGCCTCAACCCTAAACCCTAAACCCTATACCCTAAACCCTATTTGTAGCCAGGTACTTTGGTAATAGACACCCCACCAGAATTTAAGGAGCTCATACGTGGTTTAGGGTTTAGGCACTGCATAGGGCTTACCAAGGCTTACCAGGCTTCTTAACCTGGGGGTGTACTCTAGGGGCGCAATGTCCCTGTACTTAATATTAACATTTTGGGTCTTTATTGGGGTCCCGCTGCGTAGCGATATAAGCGGGAACAAAGGTTTCTTGCGGGTTTGGGGTTTAGCGTTTAAGGATTGCATCTTAGGGTTTAGGGTTTAGGGATTAGGAATTAGGGTTTAAGGGATTAGGGTTTAGGATTTAGGGATTTGGGCTTAGGGTCCTGCAGTCACGGCTAAGAACACAAGCGGCAAAAACGCAGAGGCATGGCTGAAGCTACTGAGGAGGCCCGATGACGATCAGTCTTATTAAAGAAAGGTTCCTCATTCAGGTGGGGTGGGGGTGCAAGTGGCCCAATTCATCTTACTATAACTGGCAAGTCGCAATGCAGCAGCAACCCCTAGACTTTTGTCCCAAACCCCGAACGTGACTATGCCGTTTATGTACCGCTACTTCTAGGACACCCCCCTCCGGAGGATGGAGGACATCTTGCACCACTCCTGTGCTAACAAAAAATACCATGAACCCCAGAGAACCCGCGCCCCCTGTTCGACATTGGGGCTACAACCAATTGAGGAGATGCAAGATTTTGGTCATTTGTCCCAACGGGCCGCTAGCATTGCCATTGAACAAAAGGGGCTGCAGGTATTGAGTTTCAGCAGAACATTACAGCTGTGCAAGATTTCCTCCATCAACAGTATGAGTGTTTCTGCTGAAGATAAGGATATATATCTAAGATTGACACTCAGGCTTTCGTAGCGCAGGAATTCTTCCATGAACAAATCCTTGAAACCCTGTACACAAAAAATGCTGAACCCTTACATCCTCTAACCCCTCGACCCTTCAACCTCAACCCCTACACCCTAGACTCTAAACTCTAAACCCTTGAAGGCTCCGTGGGCAGAATCTTTCACATCTTTCACATCTTTCACATATGTCCCTGGCAAAAACATATCGAACACCCTGAAGCTAAGCCAACTCGACACTAGCTTCTAGATAAGACAACGTTTAAGGTGAGGTCCGGTGAAGTTGTCATAGTTTGAATAGATCAACCCTTCGCTCTAAGCCCTTGATAACTGTTCATTTTCATCTCCATATGATTCTCCACTATTGGGTAACATCCCTAAGCCCCATATAATCCTATGTCCCAGCTACACTTGAGCTATAGTCTAAACTCCTAGTATCCCCCTTAATAACCCCTATGATACTCCCATATCTCATCCCCTATATAACCCCTTTACGGAGTTTAAGACTACAGCTCACCAAAACCCTAAACCCTAAATCCTAAACCCTAAACCCTATATTCTATCTACTTAATTGTAGCTAGGACATATAGTCCCCCTTAAGTTAAGGGGGATTATATGTCCTAGCTACACTTGGGGAGGCTTTTGTCCTTTTTGTCATCCCAAGCGGCTGGTGGCGCATAGCTGCCACGAAGGGGAGAGGTCCTAAGCATCGACCCTCACATGGTTTAGGGCAACCCTAAGCCCAACCTTTAGGGCCTCTTTAAGGGGAATATGTAGGGATATACAAGGGTATATAGGGGTATATAGGGATGTATAGGGATAGAGCAACCCTAAACCCTAGACCCAAAACCCTAAACCTTAGAGCTTAAACTCTGAACCCTAAACCTTAGACCCTACACTCTGAGGCCTAAACCTAAATCCTAAAGTTTAGGGCTTAGGGTTGAGCCTCGGGGTTTGTTTGCCGGCTGTCGGGTTTAGGGTTTAGGGTTTGTTTACAGGCTGTTGGTAGGGAATGCAGGAATAAATGTATATAGTAGCACGTCAAAATCTGACATGAGCTATTAGTCTCAACTCCTGGTATCCCCCTTAATAACCCGTATCGTAGTCCCCTATATAAAACCCTGTGTAACCCCATGTAAGGAGTTTAAACTATAGCTCATATAACTTGGTCTTAGTTTGCGTTGTGCTTTGCCAGTCCTGCACGGCCTACTTGGAGGGTCAGGGGGACTGAAGAAGTACGTTAATAAACCACTATAACCCTTTTAGTAACTCTAGTTATCCTAACTAGTCATTAACCTACTTAACCTTAAGCCCTAAAACACTAAACTCAAAAAGACGGTTTGAGTGAACATTCATGTGATGCTGCAACGCCATATACCAGGTTTGCTGCACTGCCTGGACTCGTCGGCTAATCTGGCGCAGGCTCGGGAGTCTGCTCCTAAGCCCTCTGTTGATCATAGCCCCCAAGATCCAGGTGAGATCTCTGGCGAGTCTGGCATCCCGTCGTCTGAGGTCCCTGATGTACTCCACCATTTCCTCCGCAAAGTCGTCGATGACCTCTTCGTTCAACAAACCAGGTTGCCCCCCATCCATCTCCATCAGGATCACATAGTCCGAATCGTTCTCACTGTAGTATATGGCCCTAACTCAAAATAGTTCGTAATAAGGCTCAAATTTGACATAGTCCCTAATAAAGCCCCAGTTTGCAATAGTCCCTTATTAGATTTTAACTTTTTTTTTAATACGGTTTTAATCAGATTTCAAAGTAAGATCAAATACTGGCTGGAGTATATACATTAGGACGGGGGCGGGCCGGGGGGACGACGTTTTGTATTACGGGGAAAGGATTATACCATCTGAAGCACCTAGCGGCAGTACAACATGTCAGGTGTCTGACTGTCAGCGCCCTTGCCAAATCCCCCAAACCCTACAAAACCTCATAAACCCTAATCCATAAATCCATATTCTATCACTGGCCCGGATGATGCTGACTATTTCTTCCGTCGTGGCCTGCGCAAATAGGTCACCTTTGTGTCATACAGTTGCAGCCTCCAAAGATACGAAACTCGCCTTTACTTTGGGTTTGGTTGTTGCCTTTGCCTTTCTCCTTGCTTTCTTCTTTGGAGCAAGGGTGTTTGCCTGTAGGCATGCAAAATCGAATTTCGAACTGGGGTATCTGCCGATTCAGACCCGTCTCTGCCTCGCGGGGAACAAACTTGCCGGCGGAGGTCCATACCACTCGGCCAAGGTGCTGCTTCCAGTTAATGCTCGTCATATTGTTGGGAAGCTCCTCCACCCCGCAAACCCATCGGCTCCCAACCTCACCCAGCAGCTTGGCAGCACATGTTTTGAGCTTTTGCACCCTCTAGTGAGCATCATCACCATCAACAACGAACACTAATCCTCCCAACCGCAGAATCTTAGTGAACTGACAAGCCGAAAAATGGAAACCAATCGAACCAAGCAGAAAAGTTGATGGCAATGGACGGCAGCGAAATCATTTCAATACCTGCAACGTCTCCCAAATAGGATTTCATTCGGTTACGCAGCGCTCAAGTGACAGCCGTTTGAGCCTATGGAGACCTTGCCTGCGCATTCAGCCAGTGAGCTGCAATCTATACATAGCTACCCCATACTACGAACCGTGTATTCTCCCCCAAATACCGCCTTTTTAAGTAGTGTCAACGTAACTACACGGCCCGCGTGGTCAACGTATAGCGATCATCGACAAAGCCTACAAGCACGCCATCTGGACTGTGAACCCCGGAACTTGCGACCAGGCAGGCCCTTTGCAATTTAGTAACGCAAAGTAGCGCAGCCATGACAACATTAATTCACGGTAGCGCTAGTGATAATAGCAGGCATAATCGTAAAAGTGGCAATAGCGCAACGCAGTCAATGGTACTAACAGTCAGAATCCCTTCATTCTCTGCGCCAGGGTCTGGTGCTGTTCACCGAAGCACTTTGAGGTATGGTCTTGGCAATAACGATTTAGGGCTCAGGGATGTTGAGGGTGTATTTGCAATACCTGGCCATGTCTCCCAGCCACCTCTAGTGCATTCTGGCTTGTGCTGGCGCGGCGAAATCTGGATTTCAGCCGCAACAATCACCTCTATTGCTATGGGTTCCAAATTGCTTCAGTCCCGTTTCATGTCTTCTTCCACTTTGTTATTGTAGAATGCTGTTGCGGCATTGCGGATAAACATTTCGCGCAGCCTGAATAGTGCTTCCGAGACCAAGTGCAATCATGAACGTCACAGAGGAGACAAGACAGCGGACAACCTGAACATTCCATGTCTTGTGTTGCCCCGCAGCTGGCATGTCTGCCCTATTACAGTAAAAGCACTCACCGACATGTAAACATTTGGTTTTCAAGCCACTCGCCCCCCTGCACAAGGCCTGTCAGCAAGGCAGTTCTCATACAAGTTCCCAACGACCCCCGGAGACTGCATTTCGCTCTTGCCACACATATGACATGTCGCATGCAGAAGATGCCAAGCCCACCTGACACGCTGCAATACGGTAATTTGTCTTTTAATATGCTGCCCCTTCTAGCCCGTCATGTCCTTGATGCTGGACACGCCGAGGCTCTTGAGAAGAAACTTGTTGGCCTCCTTCTCTTTACCGATGCGGCCAACATCTAGTGGCCCATGGCCGCCACCTTCGCTGTAGTGCCGGGCACTAACAGCGATGAATTCGCACCTGAACAAGGCAAGGCTGCTTAGCTCCTATCACACAAGTAGCTCGATCTGCAACGTCGTAGTGAGTCAGGGCACCGGATCATGTACCCTGCAGACGCGAAAGCCTTGCTGCAGAGGATGTAGTCCTTTGCGCAGAACCAATCAGTGCATCATCCTACTAACGGCAGCATGCCCGGGAGGCCGAATACTTTCCCTCTATCTGTGTGAGCAGGAGTCCGACTTGCAGCCAAGGGCGTCAGGGTAGTTGAGCTCCGCACTGCGGCGGCGGATCAGGAGTGAATCCATGATCGTGACCTATTTGGTCGTGTAGGCCTTTGTTTTGCCAACACCCTAAACCCTAATTGAAAGGATACTTTTCTGCGGACATGCGTTTGTCAAGGTGCGACGGCTGGGCGGCAGCATAGGGGATTGCTGGTCATGAAGCCAGCCAACAAGCCACCATAAGTGTAGAGGCCGTGCACCATGGTCTGAGAGGGGCGGTATGTGCAAGGAATGCCATGGACAGCAGCTCAGATCCAGGAAGTAACGCAACAGGATGGATTTGAAGGCTGCTTGCTGATGTAGACTACATAGCCTCCACAGATTGCTGAAAGTGCTGCGAGAACTTGTGGGCCCGTCGCAGCAAGGAGACATCCTAAGTGAGCTGTATGAGCTATAGCCGCAACTCCTACTATCCTCCTTTAAAGGATCCATTTTGCAGGGGCCACATGCAGGAGAAGAAATCCCAGCAATCCCTCAACCCTAAATCCTAAACCCCTGAACCCTAAATCCTAAACCCCTAAACCCTAAACCCTAAACCCCTAAAGCCCTAAACCCCTAAACCCCTCAACCCTTAACCCTAAACTCCTAAAGCCTAAACCCCAAACCCCTAAACCCTAAACCTCTGGACCCCGAAACCCTGAACCGAGTATTTGTCCCATCACCTTGCCACCCCAAGCATGTTGTTCCCTACGCAGCTGCTTGCAGCTCGAAAGGCGTGCTACTGTTGATGCAAAAAACCGTCATGATCTTAGTATACTACACTAGAACGATTCCCAAGGTAGAGGATTTTGTAGTCTCCACCTTATACACCCATATGCATATGTCTATACATATATATATATGTATATGTATATACATACCTCTTAAGTTTTCTCATGTTACTTTCCATGTTCATTTCTTTTGGTTTGATTCTCCGCTACTCTCTCCCAAGATCCTACACAGCCCCATATAACCCCTGTGTAGCTCCGTGTATCCTTGGTGAGTTTCTGAGAAACTGCCATTGGACATAGATTGCCACCAGGGATCGCTCCAGGAAGGGCCGTGGGCGCATAGTACCTGAACTTCAGGGTAGGGTTTAGGTTTTAGGGTTTAGGATTTAGGGTTGAGGGTTTGTATACTATTATGAGACTTCAGGGTATACTTGGAAGGTCATGGGGAGTTAGTATGTAGGTAACTAGAGTAGCTAGGGCTACCATATGGGTTCTAGGGGTTTCTAACCTACTTACTAAGTCCCCCTGACCCTACAAGTAGGGCTTGGCTTTTATAGGGGTTGGAAGAACAGATAGACAATGAAATTGAACAGAACATGGAAAATTAAATGGAAGCTAGGGTTACGTAGGGATTCTATAGGGAGATCAGGGGGAATGGGAAAGAAAAATGAACATGGAAAGCAGGTTTATATAGGGGTTCTACGGGGATATAGGAGGGAATGGAAAATGCAATGGAACCTGCTCTTATTCAGTGGGGACTATATTGCGATATATGCTAATATGCCACACTGGGAATATTGAAACCCTAAACCCTAAACCCTAAACCCCAAACCCTAAACCCTGGAGCTTTGGGTGATCTGAAGATCTGTACTATACTTGGAGGGTCATGGGGACTTAGTAAGTAGGTTAGTAATTGGGATAACTAGGGTTACTATATGGGTTCTAGGGGTTATAAACCTACTTGTTAAGTCCCCATGACCCTCCAAATAGGGTCACAAAATGGATGTGACTCGGGCCGAAGACAAGGCTTACGTGCAATCACTGGTGCCCCTACTACCCCCCCAAAAGGGTTCCAGGCTCTCAGCCCAGTGTTTCCTTGCCTAGAATACAGACTGAATCCCAAAAGTATGTAGAATAATAGCCTTCTGGACTATGTTTAAGGGTTTGGGACTATTTGGTTCGCTGCTTTTGGGGTCCAGGATACAGCATGTGTTTTGTTGGATTAGGGGCCTTAGCAAAAGGGTCTAGCGTTGGGGAAGCAGGTGTCAGTTTGGGCTTCTTTGTTTACAGCGTAGGCTTAGGGTTTTGGGTTTAGGGTTAAAGTTTAGGGTTTTTGGGGGGTAGCTTTTCATAATGCCTTTTGCACTGGGGAATAGGGCACACATCTCTTTTCAGCAGGTGATGCAACAGTGACAAGCTTACCTCTTAAGGCCTTCCTTGAGGAGTCGACCTGGGCTCCCACCACTGTAAACACAAGTGCATTAGCTACGTCCCTCCACCCCATGGTGTCGCAAAGGGGGAGGGCGCGGTCAAGACGCTCCTTGCCGAGAGTGGGCGCTCCTTTCCCGAGGGCTTCGATGGCGCTGATGCTGGCAAAAGGTTCCTCAATGGCAACAAAGAAATCGTCAATGATGAGGCCCTGATATTTCGGTCCGGCCGGAGGAACGTGGCGGTTCCGGAGCCTGACCCCTTCCTCCAGCAAACCACCTGATTTCAACAATCCTTTGTGGGAGCTTGTAGCCAGCTGGACGCCCGCATGGTCGCCCTGGAAAAGCGATGCGAAGCATGCTTTAGTGGTGCTGGGCCTCTCTTGGGCCCTTACAGTGCAGAAAAGCCCATCCCGGTTGACACGCGGTCGCGGGGTACTCCTTTTTGCAATAGTTGCCTACCTGCCTCATAGGGAAAGTCCAGTTACCTTCATCTAGTAAGCTACTACGGCTACTTTGGCCAAAGGAGGTAGTAAACTCAGAACCCTGAGCTCTGAGCCCCAACGCCTGAGCTCCGAACTCGGTCTTTAGTTCTACAGTCCCCCATGCATAAACTATAAGCACCTGTCCCCAAAACCTGACACCTGAACCCTAAGCCTTAAGCGTTAACCGTAACACCTGCACCCAAACCTTCAACCCCAAACCCAAAAACCCTAAACCCTGAGCCGGCCCAATCCCACATCACAGAACCCTAAACCCTAGGCCTAGACCCCAAAAGCCTAAACCCTAAACCCTAAGCCCCGAATACACTTAACCCCAACTACAACACCCAAAGCCCGCTGCAGCAATCCTAAAACCCCGATCCGGGTCTAAAGGTTTGGGGATTGGGGGGAACTCTAACCCAGGACCCTATACTTGTGTCTTTTGAGGGTAGATGGAGGGTCTAGGACCTTAATTTGACCTCAATCCCAGAACACCCAACCCTGACGCCCAAACTCTAAATCCGCGATTTCATGCCAGGGCCCGGGCGCAGTTGTCGCTGGGCTAGCAACGAAGGAGCCGCCAGGCAGTAGGACCGCAGGCGGAGGCGTGTACCTGATGGCTTGGGGTTTAGGGTTTAGGATTTGGTAGTTTCCCGAAAATAAGGGGACCCCAATATAGACCCCAAAATACTGCAGTCCTTACTATTGGGACACCCAAAAGGTACCCCTAATTTCGGGAAACAACCATTTAGGGCTTCGGGAATCTCATCTCAGAAAGCTACTAGTCGATGGAGAGATGGCCACCCCACTTCCAGGGGTCTGCATGTGGCAGCACATACTGCGCCAAGCGACCTTGCCACTATGTTGTCCAAGAATCCATCGAAACGGGGAATTCCCAACACTCCCACCCGCTATGAAGAGATCACAGGCGACCACCAAAACCATCTCCGGGTGGGGTTTCAGGCTCGCACCCTCAATTCCCACCTTAAGATCATTTTCTGAATTCCCACTCCGGACCCGGGGTGCGTTTATCAGCCCTCCCGAAGGGAGGTCATCTTTGGATGACCGAAGGCGTGGTCGAAGGTCGGAAGGAATTGTAGCGAAGAGGGTAACCACGATTCAGGGTTGGGGATGTGGATTTCAAAGAGTGGAAACGAACATGAACATCACTATCGGGGAATGGGCTACATTCCGACATTCGCAGATGACAACCAACACGACCAAAGACGATGCCTCCGAGACTTCGAATGCCCTATGTTAGGAGGACCCCCCACCCTGTAATAGTGGTACAATAGGAATATAATAAGATCCTAATATAATCCTTATTATCCCCTATAGTCACTATTACTCGGTGGGGGGTCCACCTAAGCCCTATGACATTAGGGCTTCAGAAAGGGACGCCGCGGACGCTTGTTTCTTTAACCATTTAAGGGAGTTTTGGGGTCATTCTACTTAAAATATTTGAATACAAGCGTGCGTCCACAGCGTCCCTCCCAAATCAGGCAAACACCCTTTGTATGTGTACGCACTCCGTGTAGGGATCCCAGTATCTGTAGTCTCCGCAGACCTATAACAGATGAAGGCTTTGAGGGTGGGGTTGGAAGGCTTTCAGATTCAGATAGAAACACATTCGGGTTATGTATACATATATATATATATAGGGACAATGGAAAAGAAAATGGAAACTACTATAGTATATTGGGGTTATATTATAGTTTAACTATATAGTAACCAAATAGCCGAGGAAATCAGCGATTCGGTTCTGAGGGCTTTTCCAACAAGTGAAACACATCAAACATGACGAAGCCGTCCAACATGATGGATACTCAAAATCCTGCATGGCCCTAAATACCCTAAACCTCGGGAATAATGGCACTATAGTATACTAAGGTCATGCAGGATTTTCAGTATCAACAGGATGAGCAAGAATTTTGCACCCGAAGCTCTGAGCATGTCAGCGGTGTAGGGACCAGAGTTCTAAACTGGCCTCAGAACACCACTAAAATTACATTTTTGGTTGGTGTTGGCATTATGGCAACCAAACATTACAAATGATTTTGGAGGCCCCTATAGAGTTTAGGGTTTAGGGTTGGTGCAAGAGTTCTTCCAGTGACCGTATGACCCTACAGAAGATACGTGATACCTTGCCATGATGGGACCTGGTACTTGGAGGGTCAGGGGGTCTGAGGAAGTAGGTTAACAATCCCTATAACCCATATAGTAACCCAAGTTATCCGAATTATGAAGCTACTTTCTAAGTCCCCATGACCCTCCTGGTAGACCGCACGCGCATTCCAGTCAGAGCAATTCGGGGAGGTATTGGACTTCTTCGGTGACAGTGGTCAAAACGTCGGTAATCCCCTCCCCCTATTATTAAACCCCCACCCCCCCTAAGATTAAATACTCCTAATATTCATTATTTTATACTATATCACATAATGTGATCATTTAATACTAGAGGGGGGGGGTAATATTAGGGGGAGGGGCTTAGCTTATAACCATCAGAAAGCCAGCCAAGCTTATTGAAGTCACCCCAATAAGAAGGTCCTTCAACCCAGATGCTCATCCTAGACAGCCCGCCCTTACATACCAAAAGGCTCCAAACTCCAAGTCGATTGGGCTTGGGGGATAGGGATTCAGAGTTTAGGGGAAGAAGAGACACCTAAGGCCTCAGTTGCTGGCCATGTACACACGTGTACTCCCTACAGGGGGTTCACAAGTATGGTCCGTGTTTGGTCCCAATTATGTTATCAACCCTTCGTATTGAGGGTACTCGAAAAAGGCCCTAAAAAAGGATCATAACCTCATATTCTTCCAAAAGTCCCATTTTCGAGCTGAAAATGAACAAGAAGCACATGACACAGAAAGAAAGCATGACATTGTAAAGTGGACGTATTCCGTATCCGTCTGTCTATGCGTCTACATACCCCGCCTGAAGAATCACAATGATATCCCTCAGGGGGCACATGTTGAGATTCAGCACCCTTTGCTTCTCGCCAAAGCGACAGAACGCAAGCGCATGCGAGGGAGGCTTAGGCTCTAGGTGGGTGGATGTCAAATTTAGGACCCCTTTATGGGTACCCTAAATATTTACTGATGTATTATAATAGGGATCCAAAAAGGGACCATAACTTTGACAACCACCCAGGCTGTAGGGCGTGTAGGGGTTGGAGTTTAGGGTGTCTAGTTTTCTTTGTTTGCTACAGGTTTAGGGTTTAGGGTATAGGGGTGCAGTAGTGTGATAGGCTGTATTCTGACGGCAACCCAATAGAAATTCCGAGGTCGCTCAGCGTAGGGTCCGCATCTACGATTGAAAAAACATTTAGCCCTGGTGGTTCTAGGGTTTAGGGTTTAGGGTGCGCTATGGAGACGGTTTTGAAATGGGGGCAGACACGCCCAGCCTATCACTTCGGAGTACATTAGCCGAAAAATCATACCTTCTGACCCTCAGAAATCAGCACCACAAATTAGGCTGTAGACCACATACTACACCCTAAACCCTCAACTTTTCATCTGTTGGAACCCCCCATATACCATTGAAGCACCACTCAATCTGTCCATCTTGAAAAGTGCCTCCATGGATGACTGGCTTTGAATCAACTACAAGCCAAGAAAAACAAGCAGTTCAAGTGCAGCTGAGAATTTTGTTTTTGGATTTAGGGTTTAGGGTTTAGGGTTTTGGGGTTTAGGGTTTCAGCTCAGATTTTTGTTTTTGGGGTTGGGGGCTTCGGCGATCTAGGGTACAAGGACCTCCCAAATACCCCAAAACAATGGCCTTGTACCTGGACAAATTGCATGAACTCACCACCCTGAATGAAGGCCATACTGGGCTTTATTCCCAATAACCACAGCTATTTTATGTTCTTTTAGGGTGAACTCGCCTGAGCTCGCTAACTGTTGCCCTGTTTTCAGCCCCAGGTACTGTTGAAACTAACAATCATAGATGGCTTGAGTATCCTAGAATACCTTAATTCCGAAGTCATAAGGTACTTAGCGCCATGCAGGACGTTTAGTATTCAATGGGTACAAAGGCTATTCTGCTGCGAATTTGCGAGGCCTGGGTTGGGCTTATAGGGTTTTGGGTGGTTTAGGGTTTATAGGGGTTACATAGCTATTCGAATCTTGTCCGGCAAATAATTGAGAAAGTTTAGGAGCCAATGACTTGGGGGCTCAGAGTGCAGCGATTTGTTAAACATAAGGTGAGGTATGAGGCTTAGGCGGGTACGGCATTGGAGGTCAGCGTCTTATTTCCTTTTGGGTAGACTCTAAATCATCATCTGTTTATTTGGCGTTTACTTGGTTCAAACCCTACTTGGAGGCCCATGGGACTTAGTAACTACTTATAACTGGGCTTAGAACCCTACTTATAACCCACCTAAATGGGCTGATAGGTGTTACCCCAATAAGTAGGGTCATAAACCCAGTTATAAGTACTTACTAAGTGGGAGTTTCCCAAAATAGGGGACCCCAATATAGACCCCCAAATACTATAATCCTTATTATTGGGACCCCCCATAATGGTACCCCTAAACCCTAAACCCCTAACTTTAGGAAACCCCCAAGTCCCATGGGCCTCCAGGTACTCAAATTCAAATCCTTGTCTTTCAAAGGGCCCAGGTGCTATTCCAGGGTATGTTTTGAGCTCAGGTGAACTTTGGAGCCAAAACAATTCTAAGAGGTTGGGGGTTTAGGGTTTAGGGTTTAGGGTTGAGGGTTTAGGGTTTAGGGTTAAAGGTATACATTGCTGTAGCTGTAGATATGGGCGATGAGGGCGCCAAGTCCTAGGGCTTTGACGTTACATGAGCCATAGTCTAAACTCCTTCAAGGGGGATTATATGGTGGATAACATAGGGGACTACTATAGGGCTTGTTAAGGGGGATACTAGGAGTTTAGACTATAGCTCACATGTCTATGGGCCGCCCTGGAGTCCCATCATCTTTAGGATAGGGGAAGGGTTTAGGGCTTAGGGGAAGGAACCCTAAACTCTAATCCCTAATCGGGGCACCCTAAGCCCTAACCCCTAAACCACGCCCTGGAAATTCAATTTCCACGGCGTGACAGAATCCTCAACTTCAAACGCTGGAACACATACTCTGGGTTCAAGATTGCCCCTAAGGCTCCTAGGACTATGATGGGCTTTCTGGGAGAAGGCCCGGGCTTTGAGGGCTAAGGTTTGTTTGTAGCATGTCCCCCCCAAGAGGAGCCTCCCCAGATGTAGAACCTTATTGCGATTAGGGTTTGGGGTTCAGGGAACCTTGGGGGGGGGTACCTAAACCCTAAACAATAGTATAACAAATGCTCATTTACCGGCCGCTCTTCTGATTACTTCCTACATTCGATGGTGGTTCGGGGTTCGAGGTTTACACATTAAGACTATATTTGGTGTGTATACGTATATACACATGTAGAGGGGAATCGTATAAATAATGGAGAATCAAATGGAAAATCAAATGGAACATGAAATGGAAGCTGGGTTCATTGTGGCAACAGCGCTATTCGGGTGCATATTGTTTGGCCAAGGGATGCCCGACATAAAAACCAGAACGTGTATCCCGATATATGTGGCCTGCTATTGGGAATCTTGAACTTCAGGAGTATTTAGTAGGGACTCAAATAGAGGGACCTGCATTGTGCTTATGGAGCTTGCTTGGGCGTGGGCGAATCCTTCCCTTGGGCTCTAGGTCTACAAGTAATACCTACTCTGGGCCCTACTTGGAGGGTCAGGGGGACTTGGTAAGTAGGTTAATAACCCCTATAACCCATATAATGGCCCTAGTTATCCTACTTATTAACCTACTTACTAAGTCCACATCCCATGACCCTCCAAGTACAGTCAGTACATGGGAGTATCTCAAAACAGGGGTCCCCCTCATTGCCCAACATGTCTGTCTTATGGCACAACCCCCCAGAAGGAGCACCTAATTTTGGAAAGCCTAAAGCCCTATACGATGCCCTATGAAACCCCTTTGACCCCTCCCAACTGGAACCTGTATTTTGGACCCCCGCCACTCATGTTTCCACTTTGTTTTTGAAGGGCACGCAAGCAATGTGACTAGAAGAAAGTCAGACCCGCAACTAGGGTTTAAGGTTTAGGATTGAGGGTTTCTGGTCAAAGGCTTACCTAGACCCCCAAAATGTGTGGGGGTTCAAGCCTTTTGGACATGTTTTGGGATTGGTGCCAGTATCAGTTGATCTACTTATATTTGTCAGGTCCAAGTAAGGTTCAGTGTTCAAGACCCCAAACCCTAAACCCTAAACCCTAAGCCATAAACCCTAAACCCTAAACCCCAAACCCTAAACCCTCAAGACGTTTCAGAGGGGCTTGTGCCTTCCCAACAAGAACCGCATGCATGTGGTGGTTGTTCAAAATACTTGTCCCCAAAATGACCATAATGTAGGTTCCCTGTTTGGTTAGGATCCCCTTTTAAGGAAATGTATTCCCAATGGCCCTAAACCCGAAACGGTAAACCCTCCTTCTTTACAAGGACCTTTAGAACAACCCCCCATAGACAGCTCAATCCAACTTTAGAGTTTCAGGGTCTATAGGGTTTAGGGTCTAGGGGTCAGGGGCTGGATTTAGGAAAACGAGATGATACCAGAATCCCCCTAAACCCTAAACCCTAAATCCTAAACCCGAAATCCTAAACCCTAAACCCTAAACCCTAATTCCTAAACAGGGAGGAATCGGCTAAGTCTGAGACATGGCTGTGTTGCTTTGGGTCTGACCTTCTCGCTGTTGGGATAACTTGGCCGAAGAGCTCAGACGACGAAGGCGTCAAGGTTTAGGGTTTACCTGAACTAACCAAGAGGGGCCCATAGCTTCAAGAATAACCCCATGTAAGGGGCGCAAGGACTGTTGTTAGCGGGTGGTTGTTGAATGGAGAGGATTACAGGAAAGGCGCCGTATTTCCAGGTCTAGCCGCCTTTAGCCGTTTGGTACAGGTGATGGATAAATCCCTGCATGACCGAAGCGCACGACGCTTACATATGGTGGATACAAAAAATCTGCGTGACATGACCGCGAGTACCGTATAGTATACATTGGCTGGCAGTTACGGCATTAAAGTAAGGTCATGCAGCTCTTCTAAATATCAACGCTAGTTCCCACGCTTTTACGTTGTAGGGTCCCGCATGATTTGTCCATCAACAATATGTGCAGAGCTTGAGAGTCGCTTCCTGCGATCTTCGCTTCTACACTTGGAGACCCTAAACCCTAGACCCTAAGCCCTACAACCCTGAAACCCTAAAATCCTAAACCAAAATCCCTAAATCCTAAACCCTAAATTCTATACCCTAGACCCTAAGCCCTACAACCCTAAATCCCTGAACCCTAAAATCCCAAGCCCCTAAACCCAAATCCCAAAACCCTGAACCCTAAGCCCCGAAGGCATGATACCAAAGACTTGCAGAAGCCCCTTCATCCCCCAAATGAACGCAGAAGTTGAAAAAGGGTTTAGGGTTTAGGGTCGTCCGCATTATTGGGGGGTTCCAGAACTAGGGGTGCTTTGGGGAGCGTTCTTTTAATAAGAACTCTGGTATATGGAGTCTATTTGGGCCTCCTTTTGCAAACTACCCCTAAACCTTAAATCCTGAATCCTGAATTCTAAGCCGTACACCCTAAATCCAGAATCCTCAAGCCCAAACCCTGAACCCTAAATCTTAAATCCTAAGCCCCAAAGCCCTAACACCCTCAATCCTAAACCCTGAAACCCAAAACCTTAAAACCCTAAACCCTAAATCCTAAACCCTAAAACCCTAAAACCCTAACACCCTAACACCCTAAAAACCTAAAGCCTAAAATCCCAAACCCTAAGCCCTACCATCGAGGATGTTCCTCTGAGACTCCAGCCTTGGGTCGGCTCGCTGCTCTAGGCCTAGGTTATAGCCTGAGCTCAAGTTTAGAGGTTTAAGGGTTCAAGGGTCCAGGGTTTAAGTTTTAGATCTTTAGGGTGTAGGGCTTAAAATTTTAGGGTTTGGGCTTTAAGGAGTTTAGGGTTTGGGGTTTAGGGTTTTAGGGTTTGGGGTTTAGGGTTTTAGGGTTTAGTATCAAGAAGTCTCCTCACTTCCGCACGAATCATAGCCATGCCGCAACATGAGGAGGTTCTATAAGCATGAATGCAATGAGAACAGCAAGGGGTATACCAGGGGGGAACGCTTTTTGTTTAGGTCCATACTGGGGGCGCATAGTCGTGAAGCCCGAAACCCCCGATTTGAACGGACAGTACTCCATGTCGGGCCCCGTTTCTGGTTCCATGTTAGCTTGAAGAAGGGTAGCTTCAGTGTAATCTACATCCTGCAGGCCTTTAACTAAACCCTAAGCCAAAGCCCCAAACCCTGAACCCTAGTAAACCCTGGCCTCTTAAAAAAGTGTGCTCGCAAACTTCCTGAGCCCATCGAGGCGTGCTTGAGATGATCACACAGCGTGCTTACAAGGTTTAGGGTTAAGGGTTTAGGGTTCAGCATCTCAAGTCCAAGCATTCACTTGTTCAGCAGCTTCATTCAAGACCAGATCGGGTTTAGGGTCTTCAGGTTTAGGCATCATCTTACGTGTACCCTAAACCCGAATCCCATACACGCCTAGACCCTTAACCTCAAACTGCTTACACTCAGGCCCTAAGCCCCGAATCCCTTGAACCCTGAACCTCTGTACCCTATAATCCCCTAAATGCTAAACCCTTCATTCCCTAAACCCCTAAATCCTAA
>CAJNIZ010046925.1:0-24673 GCA_905231905.1 Symbiodinium pilosum | reverse complement strand
TACTACTACTACTACTACAAGTATTATTACTACTACTACTGCTACTACAACTACAACTACAACTACAACTACAACAACAACAACAACTACTACTACTACTCTATTACATTCTGCTACTACTACTACTACTACTGCTGCTGCTGCTGCTGCTGCCACTGCCGCTGCTGCTACTATTACGCTCTACTACTGCTGCTACTGCTACTGCTACTGCTACTGCTACTGCTACTGCTACTACTACTACTACTACTACTACTAGACGACAACGCCGCTGCTGACTATTACTACAGCTACTACTTTCACTACCGCTACTAAACTGTAGCAGTGGCGAAGCACAAATACCGTCATGTTTACGAATACCACCAGTACTCCTATAAGTCTAGTGCTGGGAGTGTTAGTAGAACAGCTACATACCGCTTTTACATGTACGACTGAACAATAACAACACATGAGGTCGCTCAGCTTGCAAACGTGCTGAGCTCCGCGTACTTCAAGCGCGGTCCCGACAAGGCGAAGGCCAAACATGTCACCTTCTCAAGACAGTCCATCTTAAGGTGCTTGGCTGCATGCTGGCACATCTAAGGCCTTGAAGCAATTGGCCGCTTTGGGTGAGCAATTGCAAGCCATGGAGGTGGCGGGTTCCCACCGCATGACCTCCGCAACCTCATAACCTCCCATGTCCCGGGCCCCAAATCCCCAGGATCTTATCACGGAGGGCGATGACGGTGCGGCGGATTGCAAAGCGTTGCATCTGCACTGCTTTCTTGTTTCATCTTGTTTCTGGATGTCTGCAACGCTTCGCGTTTCTACTCTTCCAAAGCGAACTTTACATGCGGGTTGTGAACCACCCAAGTTTGATGGGCTGACGATCGAATCAATTGTACATTGTGTGTTGTAGAACGTCCGAGCGCCATTCGGAAAGTGCGCAAGGACACTTTCCGTTAATAGGCTGGCTGACTCTCAATTTGGCTTGCTCATGCAGGAGTGATGCAGTGCTGGTGTGTATGCGTCTCCATTCTGTATGGCAAAGTATCTTCTGAGTTTCTGAGTGCACCCTGACTGAGAAGCAGGCACACCCAGGCGGTCCTAACAAGCAGGGGATCACAGGTAAAATGCCTGTCAAACTGCAAGTTGCAAATGCTTTGGCTACTTTTATCTTGCCTGCGCATGGAACCGCTTGACGGACCATGCGACAGTGCCTACCTTAATTGCTCCACGCAACGCAACTTTGGCTCAAGAATATGCTTCGGCACATTAAACTATTGCCGTACTAGCTAAGCGCTAGTGGTCTAACGATCCTGAGGATTCGAGCCATTCCCCTTGCAAAGACAACTCGTCGCGCATCTCTGGCGAGAAAATAGTCGGACCGAGTTTGCCTGCAAGTGGTGTGCTTTGGATTGTGCCTATCAACTACAAGTGCGTAAAGGGCAAACCACTTTACATCAACACCCATACCTCGATACCAAACCCTCACGCATGCGAATTTCGGCTCAAGCCGGAGCCATGCCGTTTAAGGGGGACGACGTAGTGCTTCTTGGTCGCGTAGACAAAACAGCGGCCAAGCAAGCGAGGCTTCTGCTACAGCAGGAGCAGGAGCGGCAGCTGCAGCAGCTGCAGCAGCTGCAGCAGCAGCAGCAACAGCAGCTGCACCAGCAGCAGCAGCAGTACCAGCAGCAGCTGCAGCAGCAGCAGCTGCTCCACCAGCGTCGAGAAGCCGAAGACGCGTTGGTCAGAGATCTGTCCTTGGGCATACATATGAAAAGGCTTGCTGGGAGGGTTTTATTTGTGTCAGTGTCCCGACCATAATGTTAGCATGGTCTCTTCCTTATAGAGGGTGCAAGGGAATGGGTTGTGAAGAGCCTCTATGCAACCCAGGATGAGCCGCAGGGCAACCAGGTGTTCTATCAGATGAACAAGTGCATCCCCGAGGTCGTGAAAGCGATGAGGGCGTGCATGAAGGAGACCGGTGTTGGTAAGCTGTGCTTGGCCAACATCACCGCGGATGATCCGAACGAGATGATCGCCCGCGGCAAGTACTGCCTGTCCCAGTTCGGACCTTTGTCGGAGAACTGCGTGAATCTCGTCCAGCCTTCGTGGCGACGACGATCGCTAGTATGGTTTGGGTATGGATGCTCTCGTGGTCGTATGCACGACATTATAGGTTGAACATTCCCCAAACCTGAAAGGACACAAGCACAACATTTGTTCACTGGCATCCAAAGTGGCTGCCTGGAGCACTCCGCAGATGGCTTGCAAGCCCTCAAATCCCTCAACTAGCCTTGAAACACACAGTTTTTGTTCATCAACCTGTTTCCTTTGAGGCGGTCGACCTCATTTAACAACTGATGCAGGATTTCGTGCGGGCTTGTCAAGGATGAGCAATCCATTTTGCCCTTGCCATCTTGAGCTTGCGCTGCGAGACCTCCAACATGCCTAATGGTTTCCTCCTAATATGAAAGGCACACCGCCCCCCTAATGTAAATACTCCAAACCATATCTAATATTACTGAACACGGGTGGGGATCGTACGACCCGAATTAGGGGGGTATATAATGCGGTCGTATTGAGGTCTGACTAATGAAGATTGTTTAAAACTCGATGAAATCTAATCTAACAAGGGACTATTTCAATTTAAGGCCTTAAGCCTTCTTAGCGATTATTTCAAATCAAGGCCTCATTAGGGACTATTTCAAACAAGGGCCTTGTTAGGGACTTTTTCACATTGGGGCATTATCAGGGACTATCTCAAACTATGGCCTTATTAGGGACTATTCCAAATTAGGGTCTTGGAATCTTTCTGGAATTCTCCTATATACATTCCTTTATCAAAGCCATTCAACACTCAACAGCTATGAAACCCGCGAAATCCCTAGTCCTTCAGAGCCGTGCTAAAAACTCCCCTTAATTCAGAGGATCCGAGCCGCAATGAACTTTAGTCTTGGCCCTGTTAAACAAGTCTTTGGGGCAGATTTCGGCTTTTGGAATTCTGGCGAACCCGTATTTCATCTTAGGGGGGTTAATATTAGGGGGAAGCGAGAAGCAGCGGTGCGCCGCAGGGTGGTTTTCTGTGCCGGGCTTGGTTGGAAGCATTAAGTATTGACTTACTGGTAGCCATGTGGGTGCTGAGGCTGGGGGATTCGTGGGAGTAATTATGATGCACTCACCTATCTAATCTAATTGGTCAATGAGTTGCTGACCGGCAGCGGCAGGGTCAGCCGCAGTGCCGTCAGGGCGGTGAAAGCAGCGTTAACATGCGTTAACCTAGTTAGGTGGGAGGAAAGTTGTTGAAAGTGGGGGTGAAACTTCCTGACTTTGAAGTACATAATGAGCGGGCACGAGAAAGCCGCGATGGCAGTGAGGGTGGGGCCTCGTTTGAAGTACGGAGACGCGTGGCGCAGTGGTCGGCGGACAGGAGATATTGCTAATTTGGCCTCAGTCGGACATACTGCCAGCAGGCGTCGGAAGTGATCGCAATCAGAGCGCAAAGTGAGAGCGCACCACGACGCGACCACCGCGCAAAAGGCATCACGACGACTCTGCTCAGACGACAGCAATGCGCGCTTCCATCTGCGAGCCGATGCGACGGGTGCGCTTCGGCTTGCGACAGCGTGGCTGGCGCAGTGGCGTGCAAGGCATAGGCCCATGACGGCACCAGCCGGCTGGTCCTCTTTGTAGCGCCTTGAAGAAGTGATCCCCGCCGTTTCAGCCACGTGGACTCCGCAGGATGGTCGCCCAGGGCTTTCCTCCGTAATGACCCTGCCAGCTGCTGACTTGCTGACCTGTGGCGGGCGGTTTTTGTTCCCAAATTGCAGGGGTATCGGATGGGCTGGTTTAGGGTTCTTTGGGGTTTAGGGTTTAGTATTTGGGGTTTAAGGTTTTGGGGGTTTAGGGTTTAGGGTTTAGGGTCCAGTCAGTTGCAGTCACAAGAGGGGAGGGGTTCCCACCAAGCCGGCAGAGTCAGTCATGGTACCGCACAGGTCCGGGCAGCGCTGCTCGGTTCCTTGGACTTTCTCTTGGAGGACGTTTGTAAAGAGTTTTGCTCGGCTCATAAAGCACCTGCGATGCGAATCTTTTGTCGTGGCCGCTTGGAGTGTGAGCCTGCCTAGTCGAACACACTGGGCACTGTCTTTGCAGGAGAATGCAAGGCTGGTTGCACTGAGTTTTTGCAAGTGTTTCACAGGGAAATTGAGACGGCAATGATTTTTCCACCTAAGAGGCTGCTGGTTTGCTTAAGCGAGCTGGGAGGCAGTCAGACTTGCCAGAAGGATTCTTTTCAGCAAATCGGGAAAAACGGACATTGTGCATTTTGCTGGTGCCAGCATTGGTCTCGCAGCCCGTTAATTGCCAAGTTTCAAGCTTCGTGTTGCTGGCGTCCGCAGAAATTCTCCAGGAGCTTCTCCGGGAGGTGAAAGAGGAAATTAAGGCCGGAAAGGCTACGAAGTAAGAAAGGCGGGGCTTCGGGAACAGCGATGGCGTGAAGAGAAGTGCGGTTCCGTGGACACCTGTGGTGCCAGCAGCCACAACCCGTGCTCCAGGAAGAAGAGAAGATCAATGTTTGCACTGACGAGGTGTCCACGTGTCGGGCCAAGCGGCCCAAGTGGATCCGCAATGACGTATGGCAGTTGGCATGTACTCCCAGGTAAAGGGTCCTGTTATGAAGCCCATCCCTCCATCCCTGCCTCGGAACCTATAGGGCGGGCTCCCTCTGACAGTCCTGTCCGGTCCTGAATTTGAGCTTTTTGTCCGGCCAAGAACTCCAGAAAGGTCAAGGCATGAGGCGTGCAGCAAGTTTGTGTTTGTGTCAAAGCGATGCTCATGTGGCTCGATGTCTTTTGACACAGCTCCACTTTGGCCATTCAATAATTATCCACGAATCCCCCTTGAGTTGTTTGAGGTTTTTTGAGTTCTTTCTTTGTGATCTGTGATGGCGTTGACACAGAAGAGGATCTTGTACTGGAAGGAGGCCAGGACATCATGGGTGCTCTCAACATGATAGAGGATGATGTTGGTGGGACTTATGGGGATGCAAGGGATTGCGGGGATGCAAGGGATTATATGGGGACGCAAGGGACTGTGGGGATGCAAGGAAATGACGGGGATCTATTTAAAATCAAGGGCTTGGCTCGGCTTAGCTTGGTTTGGCTTGGTTTGGTTTGGCTTGGCCTGGTTTTGGTTCTGGTGAGCATCACGAAGCTATTGGGGGACACGAAAACTACCCCGTTTCGCAGTTGCGGTGCTGTGCGCAGGAGCACTTCGACGAGACTGGCGAGACGATCGCAACGTGCAAGGTCAAGCAGCCAAAGGATGCCCGTCCGAACAAGTCGCACAAAGAAGGCCCGCCCTTTCTTCTATATTCGGCGCCGTATTTCTCTCTCGCCTGCTTGTTTCATTCCGTTTCTCTGTCCGTGCCTATGTAACATTACATAGTCTGAAGAGCCAGCGCCACTAAGATATCTCTGCAAGTATGCGCGTCGGCTGTGTTGGCTTACATCCAAATCGCTTCAGGCCGCCAAGCCAAAAAAGGCAAGCAGGAGCGGATCTGCAGCATGGATGTGGCGGTTCTAGTATGTTTCTCTGCCAATGTTCGGGCTAGGTGCGTCCCGGTCCAGCTGAGCTCGCGAGCGGCGGTGGTTCCCTCCAGCCGGAGAATTTTGAAATTTATTCAAAAAGTCCAAATCAAAAAGTCAAAAGTTTCACTTTTCGCAAAAAGTGCAACTTTTCGACTCTTCGGGGCTTTTCGCAAAAAGTGCAACTTTTCGACTCTTCGGGTCTTTTTGCAAAAAGTGCAACCTTTCGACTCTTCGGGGCTTTTCGCAAAAAGTGCAACTTTTCGACTCTTCGGGGCTTTTTGCAAAAAGTGCAACCTTTCGACTTTTAAAAAGTGCAACTTTTCGACTCTTCGGGGCTTTTCGCAAAAAGTGCAACTTTTCGATTTTTCGGGGCTTTTTGCAAAAAGTGCAACCTTTCGACTTTTAAAAAGTGCAACTTTTCGATTTTTCGGGGCTTTTCGCAAAAAGTGCAACTTTTCGACTCTTCGGGGCTTTTCGTAAAAAGTGCAACTTTTCGACTTTTCGGGGCTTTTTGCAAAAAGTGCAACCTTTCGACTTTTAAAAAGTGCAACTTTTCGATTTTTCGGGGCTTTTCGCAAAAAGTGCAACTTTTCGACTCTTCGGGGCTTCTTGCAAAAAGTACAACTTTTGGACTTTTCGGGGCTTCTCGCAAAGTGCGACTTTTCGACTTTTCGGGGCTTTTCGGACTTTTCGACTTTTCAACTTTTCGGGCCGGGGTCCTTTAAAATGTAACCTTTCGACAATTCCGAAGAGTAATGTTAGGGACGCCCCAATAAGCAAAAAACCCCGAAGAGTAATCTTAGGGACGCCCCAATAAGCAAAACAATTCCAAATGGTAATGTTAGAACGCCCCACTAAGCAAAACAACTCCGAAGAGTAATGTTAGGGACGCCCCAATAAGCAAAACAATTCCGAAGAGTAGTGTTAGGAACGCCCCAAATAAGCAAAACAACTCCGAAGAGTAATGTTAGGGACGCCCTAATAGGCAAAACAATTCCGAATAGTAAATTCAGAAAATGCTTTGGAAGAGGTGCCTACTAGCTCCACCCAGGAAACACATTAATGTGGAAATAAAAATGCATAGTATGGACTTATCTTGTGCTGCTGTACCTAAACTCTAGTAAATATCTTAATTCGCATATAAACCCAACATAACTCTTCGGAGGTGTTTTGCTTAGTGGGGCGTTCTAACATCAATCACCCTTTGGAATTGTTTTGCTTATTGGGGCGTCCCTAAGATTACTCCTTGGAGTTGTTTTGCTTAGTGGGGCGTCCGTAACAGTACTCTTCCAAAGCATTTTCATAATTTACTATTCGGAATTGTTTATATAGTATATAGTATATACTATTTACTATATACTGTATACTATATACTATATACTATATACTATTTACTATATATTATATACTATATACTATATACTATGTACTATATACTATATACTATATACTAAACCTTCCCATGGATTTTGAGTGGGGCTGCGTCGGACATCTCGCACATGCGGCAGGTTTTCTTGATCCAAGCAGCTCATCCGACAAAGCGTGCTGCTAACACTGTGCTGGTATGCAATATGCAAACTGTGATAGATCTGGACCGCTGTGGCTGCGAAGCGCGGTGGGCAAAATTAGGCGGAGAATAGCGAAATCGGCCCGAAAAGACGAAAAGCCGAAAAGCCGAAAAGCCGAAAAGTCGAAAAGTTTCATTTTCAAGGACCCCGGCCCGAAAAGTCGAAAAAGTCGAAAAGTTAGAAAAGTTGAAAAAGTCTGCAAACAAAAACAGAAAAGTCGAAAAGTGAAGCGCAGACCCGAAAAGTCGAAAAGTCCGAAAAGTCCCGAAAAGTCGAAAAGTCGAAAAAGTCGAAAAAGCACAAAACTACGGAAAAGTGTAGTGCGAAACATCGAGGTAGCAGGCACAAGGCGTGCCATAGTACTCAGTAGCATCTTAAGCACCATATGACAGTAAGTATACTATACTATAGTACAGTAGACTATATG
This sequence comes from Symbiodinium pilosum, assembly GCA_905231905.1. Taxonomy (NCBI): domain Eukaryota; class Dinophyceae; order Suessiales; family Symbiodiniaceae; genus Symbiodinium; species Symbiodinium pilosum. The sequence continues at coordinate 17,111 of CAJNIZ010046925.1, read as the reverse complement.
TAATATACTATACTATATAAAGTATGGTATAGTATATGAAGGTTCATGGTCCGGCCGGAAAATTTCCGGTAAGCGAGCCACGTCTGACCAGCAACATTTTTAGGTTTTAGGTTTAGGGCCGAAGGATTTCCAGGTTTGGGTATTAGTAGCTTTCCCTCAAGATAGTATAGTATATAGTATATAGTATATAGTATACTTGCATAGGATCACTCGAAGGAAGATTCGTCGACTGTTGCAATGTACCATCAACCGATGTACTTGACACTGCTTGCTGTGGGATAGCATCATGCGAAACACTTGTTCCAACTGGCATCCCGTTTCCGAGAGCTACAGAAGAGGTCTGATTATGCCCACCGTCAACCCCACCATCCAATGCAAAACCACACGCATTCAATGTAGGAGCTGTCAGAGGCACATTCCACACCTGTCCTGTTGTCTCGAGGCTGGGTGTTGCGAGGAGGCTTTCGGGGTAAGTGTTTTGACCGCCCTCTAACCCACTAGCAGTTCCACCCAAAACATGTGTGGTGTTAGGAGTCACTACATGTGAGTGTGCGGACTGCATAGAGACATGATCTGCACTAGCAGTTTCTTCCAACCTAGCAAGGCGATCAGTCAAAGCACTCACTGTTGTCTGCAGAAGCTCCTGTTGTTCACCAATCAACTGTTCGGTGTGATGACGCTGCTCACCAATCAGCTTTGCCGTTTGATCAGCGCGCTCATCGTTTCTCTGCTGTGTGAAAGCAACCAAATTGGAAATCTGCCTGTTCTGATTTGTAATCTGGCTCGAAATCATCTCTGCTGTCTGCTGCTGCAAGAGACGAAACATACCAAACATATCTTGCTCGGAACTTGCAGAAACGTCACGAGCATCATCTCCAGCGATCTGCTTACAGCTTAGCTTTTCAGCTAGCTCTAGCTTTGACGGCTGTTCTGCTCTGACTTCCAAGTGGGGATCACTAACCACTAACGTTTCTGTACCACCAGGCCCAAATGACGTCGGTGCGCTGGTTGGCTGTACCATGGTCTGCGCATCGTCTAGTTGCGGCAAATCTACAGGTCGCGTTGCCCGCAGCTGCGCTTCTAGTTGCGTTTTTTCAGACCAAAACGGGTTGACAGAAACCACAGTTTGTGCGGGTTCGCGTTTTGCTGCGGAATCTGCTGCTGTTGAGACTGTTCTGGTAGTAGCGGGTACCAAAGACTCTGCCTGTACTGAAGAACCAATGCCTGCTACCATCTCGTCGACCTCATCCACCACTGCTGGCACGCTCGCGCTCTGCTCTGACAGGACGGGTTCATGGGGCGCTTCACTAAGTTCCACTACAGGTCTTTGGGGTTGCCCTTGACTACGCTTACGCATGTGTTTGTCCATGTTTCTAGGGTTTGTTGCCTACAGGCCTTTAGACTATGCCTTTGGGCTCATAACCTGTGAGTTACGAGGGGCTGGAGTTTGACTATCTAGGGATAGTAACGCAGTGGCCTTGCTGTAGGATACCTAAGGGTATGGACTTGGGACTGTTGGTTTAGGCTTTCGCTCTACACAGGCAGTACTAGAGGAAGTGTTTGGGAAAGGTTGAAGAGGTAGGACGTCCCTACTGTTCCCTAGTTTAACCTATGCTGACCCTACGCTGCACTCTTTTTGATTTGACACTAACAAAAGCCTGTAAGTGAATACGGCAGCAAAGACATTAAATAGTTGTGAGTGCAAACAGAACATCCGCAGTTTTAATATTGTGTTTACAAAAATTTGCTATGCATATCTGAAGTTGTTATTGTTTTTGTTTTTGCTGTTGTTCTTTTTAAATATTTTGTTTATAAATTTGCTATGCATAACTAAAGTCTTGTTGTCTTGTTTTATTTTGTGTGTGTCTTTTTGTTGTTGTTTTTTAAATGTGTTGTTTACATAATTTTGCTATGCATATCTAAAGTTGTTTTTTTTTGTTGCCCCCCCTCATTCAAAATCTTGTTTTTTTTTCTCATTTTTTATTTTCTTATTAAATCTTATTAAATCTTATTTTTCTTATTAAATCTTATTTTTTCTCATTGGGTAATTCATAGCTCCACTTATGTCAAACAACAACCCCACCCAACGAAATCTTATTTTTCTTATTAAATCTTATTTTGTGTCTTATTTTGTCTTTTTTGTGTCTTATTATTGTTACAAGAACAAACAATCACAAAATCACACAGATGTTGTTTAAAAAACTTAAGGGGGACACCCCTTGCGATTTGTAATTTCGGAAGCCAGTTCTTCCAAAAAATAAGGGGGACACCCCTTGCGATTTGTGATTTCGGAAGCCGATTCTTCTAAAAAACTCATGGGGGACACCCCTTGCGATTTGTGATTTTGGGAGCTTATTTTTCCAAAAACTTAAGGGGGGCACCCCTTGCGATTTGTGATTTCGGAAGCTCATTTTCCAAAAAACTTAAGGGGGACACCCCTTGCGATTATGATTTCGGAAGCCCATTCTTCCAAAAAATTAAGGGGGACACCCCTTGCGATTTATGATTTTGGGAGCTCATTCTTCTAAGAAACTCAAGGGGGACACCCCTTGCGATTTGTGATATTGGGGTCTCGTTTTTCCAAAAACTCAAGGGGGACACCCCTTGCGATTTGTGATTTCGGAAGCTCATTTTCCAAAAAACTTAAGGGGGACACCGCTTAAGATTTATGATTTTGGGAGCTCATCCTTTCAAAAACTTAAGTGGCGCACCCCTTGCGATTTATGATTTTGGGAGCTCATTCTTCTAAAAGAAACTCAAGGGGAACACCCCTTGCGATTTGTGATTTTGGGAGTTTATTTTGCCAAAAACTGTTTGTTGTCTTTTTTTTTGGTCTTTGTTTGTCTTTGTTTGTCTTTTTTTGTCTTTTTTTTGTCTTTTTTAGTTATGCTTATATAAATGGCTCTGCATATCTAAAGTCCTGCAATCTGGAGTTAGGATAGAGGCTAATGATCATCCCATGACGCAGCCGTCGTCCTCGAACAACAATGGACAACATCAATCGGTTCTTTTTCTGGGCATCCAAGGAAATTGACCTTCGACGACATTGTGGCCGCTATTTCCCCGAGAGGCTGGAAGAACGACAACCTGCAGATGCTAGGGATTGCGGCCTTGGACTTCCGCGGATAAGCATTTACCGTAATACGCTAATTCACTCGTACGGAGGTTCATTTAGTATTTTCAAGAGCGGCATGTTGTGGAGGTGACGTGGCCCATATTAATTGTAAAGAAAACGCGGCCGTGAAACGCCAGCTGCCGCGGACGTCATGTGCCGTGTTCCATTTTTGGATGGATTGTTGTTTCAGCGCTCCAAAACCCTTTCCTGACTTGACTCGTCCCTCGGTGAGTGACAGTAGGTCCTGATGGCCCATATGTGTTCTTCCGGGGGAGGGATGGGTCGATGCGGGCGTGCATAGAGCTTTTTGCATGCGCAGATTAGGTCAGGCTCAGCCAAGACGGCTGAAACAAATTATCCTGCCGCGCCACGCAAACTTCCTGCGACGTGTCCCATGTGGATGGATTGTTGCTTCCAAAACACTGCCCTGACTTGACCCGTCCCTCGGTGCGCGAGGTAGGTCCTGATGCTCCTTGTGTGTTTTCCGGGGGAGGGATGGGTCGATGCGGGTGTGCGTAGAGTTTTTTGTATGCACAGACTAGGTCAGGCGGTGCTGACGAGGTTTCACTGGACACTGGCATGGTCCAGGTCCTGCGATCGAGTCAAAGATTCAGAAGGAAAAAGAAATGTCAGGCTCCCCCCATGACAGCCAACCCTAGCAACAGGGACCCCTATGCACCAGGTGATAAGGTGTGGTGGTCGCTTCCCGCGCCTAGCTTCAGACCCCGGTGCGTCCTTGAATGCTTCAGATTGGCTTGTGCGTGCAGCGCCCATCATGAATGATTTGGCCCCATCATCAGGTGAATGGTGGATGAAGGTGGTAAAAGCAGCTCATGCGTCTTACGATGCATGGCAAAAAGCCGCTCCACTTCAAAAGGCCATGATCGCATGTGTTGTTCCTTCGGAATTGCGTGACGTCAAGTTTAGCCGACTGGAAAGTCGAGCCACAAGCATGATGTTGAGCGTATTTCCAAACATATGATTGTGTCGGGTGACATGTCCGCGACAAATGCGTTATCTCGCATGCTTCTTGCGTATCAACCTGGTGGTTTGGCCGAAAGGCAGAAGTTGTTGCAAGGCCTCACAGACCCCGGTGTTGCAGGAACCGCAGTTGAAGCGTCTGAAAAGTTGCGCAAATGGCAGCGTTGGTTGGTGCGTTCGCAAGGGTTGGGAGTTGCTACCCCGGATGCTTCATTGTTGCTTGCTGGTGTTGACAAAATGGTTGCAACATTGCTCACACAGCATGCGCAGTTGAACCTTCGCGTGTCATTGGTCCGCATACAACTTCAGTTGGATTTCAGTCCAGACTTGAGTGGTGTTTTGCAGTTTGTCAAGAACCTGCAAGCTGAGTTTGACACACTTGCGTTGAGTACACCAGTTTCAAAGGCCAAAGCACCTAAGGTGAATCAGGTTTTGCGCCCAGACGAAACTAAGGGAAAGGGTAAGGGAAAACAAGGCAACCAAGGTGAGGCATCCGTAGCTACCCAACCGGGTCAGCCAAATCCCAAAACCGTAGCCCTTAGAGAACAGTTTGAGTTGTGTAAGTTCTATGGAGCGCAAAACGGTTGCAACAAGGGAAGAAAATGCAAGGATTGGCATGAGTTTGCCGAAGCCAAACGGGAAGGTAGGTGTGTGAACTGTGGTTCGAAAAAACATGCCGAGGCTGAGTGCACTAGGCCAACAACCAAGGGCAAGGGAAAGGGTAAGGAGAAAGAAAATGCCCAAAACCCCAAGGGAAAAGGGAAAGAACAGGGTAGCCAAAGTCAATCATCCCACCGTTGGAGCTTGTGTGGATTTTGACCGATGACATGTGTTGGTTGTCTCAGTTGTTTCTGGGGTTCAGAACGACCGCAGCAGAACAGAACAAAACGTGCAAATCCCCCCAGACTCCATCTGCTCCCCTTGGTTTGCCATGGCCAGCACCATCAAGAAGATACAAGCCGCTGGACAGAAGAACCACTTCGAGTTCTAGGCAGAGAAAGCAGAAAGCGGTGCCGGCGCAATGACATTTTCGTGGCACGCGTGGCGGTTTCTGCGCCTGGGCAGGCTAACCTGTAGTACCCTCCTGATGCGGGCATAACCTTTGCAAATTTGAACCAGGCGTGTCGGCACCTTTCGCTGATGATCCATCCAGACTTTTGTGATGTGGATGGAGCAGCACAGGCACGGATTCTTGACATGTTTCCCATGGAACACGATATGAAGCGAGGCAATGACCAGGCTCAACGTGGCACGAGCTGCGCTGGCGAAGAGGTGATTGATTACATATAAGATGTATGTTTCACGCGGCATTGCGCAGCGTTTCATCTTCATGCGGTCAGGGAGCAGACGAAAGAGGTTGCAGCAGTGCGCAAGCAGCGCATGGACGAGGCCAATTCACTTTGTTTTGGGTGCTCACAGACACCGCAGCGTCCATGCCAGGTAAAGCGCCAACGCGCGGCAGAGATGAAAGCTTGGCGCGAGGCCAAGGAGGCCGGCGGTCTTATTCTTCTGCCCCATTTCCCTTGATGAGCTCCCGAAATCATTGCTGCCAACAGGTTTTGGGAGTGTTTCAAAGGCTTGCGTACGTTTCTTGTTGTTGCGTCTGGCGAAGCACAAGGCAGTCTAAGAAGATGCGAAATATCGTTGTAGAAAAGAAATCCCAAGATCTGAAACCTTTTATCCTGGTGGCAACTGGCTAGGAAAAGAAGAAGACTGGCAAGAAGCAGAAGAAGGCAGTCCGGGGTTCCTGGATGCTTCAGTGCGCCGATGCTCGGATTGCTTAGATTTCTACGACTACCCCATAGACTGATTTAGCGTAAAAAATTATTTTTCCTGGAAAACCAAAATTCAGCTGAATCCTTGTTTTTCGGGATATTAGTTTTTTGTCCAAAAAACAAGCCTATTTTCTAGAACCAAATTTTAACTAAAAGCTGTGATTTGAATTTCTCAAAGTTTCAATCACTATTTTTAGGCAAAACTTTTCCGGAGGCAGACCCTCGAAATTTCCAAGAAACTTCTTCGAAATTTCGACCCCCCCCCCCTCCCCTTTTTGCCACCCCTTCGAAATTTCGAAGACATTGCCTTCGAAGTTTGTTCGCTTTTTTGGGCTGTTGTTGTGTGTTATATATATATATGGTCACACCCCCCCCATGACACACACCTGTGTCTTGCCAAATAGTATTAAAAATATAATTAAATGTATGAAAACCCACCATTTTCCATAGTTTTTATTAGTTTAGTCATTAAAAATAAATAAACAGCTAGCTAAAAACCTTACAAAATACAGCATTTTTTTCGTATTTTTCTTCATAAAACCTTCATTTTTACGTGGTTTCTATTCATTTTCTATTCATTTGGATATGAGTTTTTTAATCAAAAATCCCGAAATCCAGAAGTCCAGGATTTTTAGGGGGATGCTTGACCTAGTTTTGGATTTCTGGATTTCTGGATTTCTAGATTTCTGGATTTCTGGATTTTTGGATTTATTGGAAAAATCAATAAATCCAGAAATCCAAAAATCCAGAAATCCAGAAATCCAGAAATCCAAAAATCCAGTAATCCAGAAATCCGAAAATCCAAAAATCCAAAAAATCCAGAAATCCAAAAATCCAGAAATGCAGAAATCCAGAAATCCAGAACTCCAAAAATCCACAAATCCAGAAATCCCAAAATCCAGAAATTCAAAAATCCAAAACTAGGTCGAGCATCTCCCTAAAAATCCTGGATTTCTGGATTTCTGGATTTTTAGTTCAAAAAGCTCATATCCAAATGAATATTTGAAATTAGTAGAGACCACGTAAAAAATGAAGGTATTATGAAGAAAATGTGAAAATGCTGTATTTTGTAATTATGTTTTTTAGCTAGTTTTTGTTTATTTTATAATAATCAAGAAATCCAAAAATCCAGAAATCCAAAAAAAAACAACGTCCTATATGAAATGCATGATTTTTTGCTATTACTTGGCAAAACCTATGATAGACCACGACATATACTACGTTGACCCGCACTACCTCCTCATATAAAAAATCAACTAAATAGTATAGATATATTGGGTGTTCACACTTCTAAACGTGTGGGAAGCAGATGGAAGTACTAATTTCTTTGTTGAATATATATTAGTTTGTCTTACCAACAAGAAAACCCTATGACATATTGCAATATTTACTACATTAATTCACAATACTCACTTGTACTTTGAAAGGTGTTGGTAGATTACATAAATATTACGTTACTATATGAAATTGTATAATCTGTATGAATAGTCGGCAAGCCTTATGATATGTCACAAACCTATATTATTCTAATCCATGCTAAGGGCCCTGGCCCTGAGGATTGCTGTCAAGGGGAAGATGTGGATTCTCTCTGGGCGCCCAAACCCAAAACTGATAAGGAGGGTTTCCAGACCATGGCCTGAAACTGTTTCAGCGGCAGCCGAAAAACATTAACGAGAGCTAAATTGAGTGCAACACTAAACCCCAAACCCTCAGACCAAAACCTTAAACCCTGAATCAAGTTCAAACCCTAAACCTTAGACCTCAAGCTCCAAATCTTGAATCTAAAGCCTTGGAGCTGAAGCCCCAAGAGAAACCTTAAAGCCCCGAAACCTAAAGGCCCTAAAAACTAAACAGGCGTGTATGCTTTTGGGTTTCTCCGGGCAGCCCGTGGCCGCCGAAGTGCAGAAGGCGTTCATCTGTCAGGGACGGGGTTCGGTCTCAATGCTCAGGACTTACAGTTTCACGCCTCAGGATTTATGGCGGAGGCATTGCTGTCAGTATTGTTGCGTCAGTGGCGGCCACACATTTGAAGCTCCTTACGGTGATTCGCATGCTTGATACGGTTCTGTCGCCCTTTCCCCAAGAATTGCTATTGTGTAGGGCGTGGGTGCCCGGTACTACTGTATTCTTTTGCTGATGACTAACTCTAATCGCTTTTGTGTCGGTCATTTTCGGACAGGTACGAGAAGCGCCTCTTGCCATTCATCCTTTGCAAGTGACGAACATTTCCTAGTTTGCAGGTCAGGAGACAAATGGCGTTGCGATGGCATCCGGACGCTGGGTTTGGCAATCATTAAGACAAGAATCCTGGTCTCGTCTCCTTGTATACATTTGCGAGCTTAGCGGGAGGACACGTTGGAAACAATAATCAGTTCTTGTTTCCATGCCTGCAGGAGTACGCAGCCTGACGGTTTCACGGTCTAGCTTCAAGGTTGGTTTCGAGCGTTCTACTTTTGCGCTATTCCCACCGACACCAACGACCTTGACAGAGCTGTGCTCTGTTGCTCTTCCTCTTTGTCAAGTTAAGTTGTTTGGCTTGTGCCTCTCTGCTTCCTGTCACAGGATGAAGGCCTGACATCCCTTGCCGAGCAAGCGGCTTATCATTGAGGATTGAAGGGATTCGTGGTCTAAGTTGCATGTTGTTGTGCGGGGGAGCGTAGACAAGCATCAAAAACACTGAGCTCTGAAAATCAGAGGTCTCAAGCAAGTTCTGATTCCTCGGTATGGAGGAACTTCATCTAGACAAGGCCCCCCAGTATAATCCTCGCTCTTAGCCCCAGCTGCTGGTCGCATCTAAGGGCGTGCGCGAACCCTTGGACTTAAATGATTTGCTCAACGGATATAGAAGCAATTGAGCCCTAAGTCAAACTCTGAACGCCCGTTGATGGAAATCCTAGATCAGCTTGCGCCATAAAGTCCTTGTCCCATTTTGGGTAGGCTTCTGATTCGCCTGATGCACCACACGAAGGCCCTAGTATTATAATTCGGCGATAGACCCTCACGGCGACAACTTATCTGGCCACTGGGACAGGATCTACGTCCTACACATACCGGCTAGCAAAACAATTTTTGACGGGTTTTGGTTTGTGGCCACCCGGCCCCCAAGGACAAAAACCCCAACGACGCTCAAGCGCACGTTGCCTTCCAGCTTGTGATGGCGGCTGCTGAGAAGCTGACTGTGTGAGCCCAGGGACCCTGGGTGCCTCCCAAGGAATTGGTTGGTGGGATCCTAAAGCCTAAGCCCTCCTTGTAGCTGCGTTTACTTGCAGCTTAATAGTTTGACCTATTACTTGCTAAGCAAGCCCTTTAACGGCAGGCAAATGGAATAAGAGGTAACTCCTAAACCGCAGGTGGAATCCTGAAGCGAAGCCGAGTTTGTAGTATTGTCCGTTTTGAATTGTGGCCGGTTCGGGTTGAGGATCAAGAAATTGAGGTCCAGGAGCTAGGGCTGCGGGGCTGGATGGCGTCCTCAGCGTTCTCATGCAAGCAGGAGAAATGAAATGCATCATTTTTATAGTGCTGCTGGCTTCTTGTGCCAGTATCCAGGCACGTGAAGCAGCAGCTGCCTCACGGGAAATGCAGGGTTAGTGTCTGGCATGCTCAGTTCAGTAGATTGCAATCCCCTAGACTAACATGGGACTCAGCAGCTCCGTGTAATGAGCAGAAGTCGTTATCGGGCTCCTGCCCTGGTTGGGGCGTATTCTGACCGCCTTCAGTATCAGCAAAGCAAAATCAAGAGACGAGCCATTTAGCAGAGCGATCTGACTTCCAACACCCTTTGCCCACCACTTGTGATTCTTGACACTTGAAAGCCTTCCTGGCCTGGTAACTATTGTCGCTGCTTTTGCAGTTTGCATACATCTCCACATCACCGGTGATTTTGATTCTCAAGCATGAAGGCTGGTCTTTGCTGTGTGTGTTTTTTTTTGGTGAGGCTAGTCGCATAGTTGTGGTGGTGATTCCATTGTCTTGTGCTAGATCAAGCTATTTGCTCTCCTCTAACTTCTGGTATTGGCGGCAGCGGCAGCGTCATCTTAGTAGTGAGCGTGTGCATTGTCGTCCGTGGGCACGCGGGAGATCTCGAGAGCGTTGAGTGTCACGGCGGATGTCAAGGCGGTGCCGGGTCTATTGTTCGGCGGATATCTAGGGGTTACGTATCTAGGGTGTATCCACGTCTGTAAGTAGCCAGGATGGAGGTTTGAGATCCCAACCGCTTGTTGGTTCGGGTTCTACGGTGTATTAGAACTTAGGATTTGTGAGAGTGTAGCTGCAAGACGTGGCAAAGTATGCAGTTCTTCGGGACTACACGCATAATGGGTTCCTAGCTCATTAAGTGCGCTTAGGGTGTGCTGTAGTGCGTAGTGTGGCGCTCAGGGTTTGTATGGGTTGAACAATGAGGTTCAAAGGTCATTATTTGGCAGTCGCGGTTCAGTGAGTGAAGACATTCGTGACACATCTGCTGACCGTCATTTGCCATCACATGCTGAGCATGTGCCATTTTCCGCACGCTTTGTGCATCGGTAGGTGAAAACTAGGGTAGGAAGAGACGCTATTCTCTGAGCCCAAAGCCCAGCTCCAATCCCAGCATCCTAAACCTTAAAGTCCACTGGCCCAAAGGCCATAGTCATCTCCGCGCACAGGCTGAGCAGTGGCAATCCCGCTTTAGACCGCAAGCCCCAACTGACTCCCTGCGCCTTCAGTAGCACAGGCTCAGTAGCACCAGCAGGAGAACTCGAGATGTTGCTGCTGTCCATGATTAAACTTCTCATAAAACGACCAGCAAGAGTCAAGACCATGGCCAATTTGAGAAGAGGAAGACGCGTATGCAGACCATTTGGTGTCACCTACAGAAAGACTTCTTCTTTTTTATCGGAATTGAATAAGGCAATCCTTGGCTTAATATGTGGCGACCCATTAAGCTTGACCCTGCGAACCTTAGACGAACCGGTGCATCCTAGGCCCTGCCCCTCTGAACCGGCCTCGGGACACAACGCTTACTAAACATCATTTTAGACGTTTGGGCTTCTAGTCATCCAATTTCCGGTTGAGCTCGTATGAGCGCTTTCCAAAACAGGATCCCCCTGGTGTACCACTTATGCTAAATGTCAGACAGCTTGTTCGCAGGTACTTCTAAATTGGAAGCCTAATTTTTTTGATTTTCCATATCTACTACGACCTCCCCATCTGGTTTTCCTTTCCCGCCTACTTGACACTTTGTTTTAGCATTGGGCCATACGGTCGGCGCACGAAAAAGGGACCTAAGATGCTCAGCCAAAGTAATCCCTGCAAGCCCATGTAAGGTTTCACAGAGTCCATACCAAGACTCATATCAAATCCCGATCTCATGCCTGTGTTTCTTGGGCTCAGGATCCATGCTGGTTGCCTCATAAGCTCTTGCGCACAAATCCTCGGGAACAAAAGCTTCGCCACTGGTAGGGCTTTTAAAGGGCCAGCCCAGCACTAGCAGGAAGCCTCAGGCCTGGTCCCCTAGACCGTGATCTTGGTTGTCGGCGAACCCCAAGGAATTTATGATGAAAATGTGGGTTTTTCGAGCTACCTGAATTATTGGTATTGCTACCACCACCATCATATTAGGCAGACGGCCTTCCAGATAAAGGGGATGAATATGGATGGAGGCTCCGTCTCCATTTGAAAGCATTTGTTGGCTGCCCTAGGTTAAGGCATCGGTCCTGGATTTTAGGGACACGCGGGTAATTATGGTGCTTGTCGATGACTCAAGGGTCTTCAAAGGACTGCCATCTTGATACAACGCGGCTCCCACTGGTAACATCATGAGCATGACTTTCTGAATTTCTGAATTAGACAGCCTGGCTCAAGAAGTAAATCACGTATACCAGCAGCGCGAGAACTGAGTTGCGGTTCTGCTACTTCATCCAGATGTGCGACCATTAGCCCCGAACTGGGTTGCTGTTCTTATTAAGAAACTTAAGTTGCCGTAGTAAGGATGTATGATCAACAACATATGGTCCCCATAATTGTAACTTCAGATACCTAGCATTCCTTAATAGAAGCCTACTAAACCCAGCAGTTGATGTCCAAGCCATGTCCTATAAGACCTCACAGCGAAACTTCAACTTGAAAACCTTCTACCAAGACTGCCCTCAGCAACTGCATGTTGGTGGTGTGTACTGCACTTTTCACGCTTGTGGTTCCAGTCTGTCTCGTCCAAGTACTGCAGTCCTTGTTCTAATAGTTTCGCATTTTTTGAGAAACTTACCGTGTATACGTGTACATACGTTCAGCTGTATGGCGAGGTCCTTTATATTGCAGCTGATATGGACCTAAACCATAAACGTGTAAAAGCTGGAGGTCTTCCGTGTCAGAGGTTGCGGCTGAGCCCTGCGAATGACAAGTTCCTCATGATGTCATGTCGGTAAGTAGCCGCCTCACGCGACCTCAACCCAACGTGTGTCCAGTACGGAATGAAGGAATGCGTTGTAGGGATTCCCTGCCCATCCCCAATTAGCAGACTTAGCAAATGGTGGTTTATCCCACGCATGGGTTTGTACGCAAATTCAAACTCTGGAAAGACTTCTTGCCCAAGTTGACATCCTGAAGCATTGGCCAACAGCTAGGAATGCAAGTGATCCTCCCACCCACGAAAACCGGTACTAGAATTGGAATATGTAGGTACCTTAGTCTTTGGCCATCATCGATTGTATTGTGCAAGGCCTATGGGATGACCTGGGGCACGTTGCTTACTTGTAGGATGTAAAACATCCAGTTATATCCTTACCTTCCTTCTGTCTCCCCTGTGGGACTTAAGAAGTACACCGAGAATGCCGAATGTCCCTTTGGTGTCCCCAGTCATTCACCGAATTGGTTTCCCCGAACCTTAAACCTTGCCATTCACGGCAGTTTTGCAGGTGGTGCGGCAGCTGCTGCGGCCAGCCGCCGTAGTGTCAGAACCCCAAATTCTGTGGAAGTTTGGGATTACGGCAGTAATGTTTGTTTGAGCAGGACATTAGCTATGTGACTATGCGTACATCCAGGAATATCACAGAGCATTGTCTCCGAGTTCCTCAAAGAACTTTTTATGCGAGGTGGGGAACATCTAAACGCGAAACCTATACGTGTATACCTATAGACCTGAGAACGCCCAGGCCAGTTGAGCCCGCTATCTGGTGCGAGGTCGAGGACGCCCTCGCAATCAGGGTTCAAGGTTTACATATCCGGGGAAGGGGGTTCTCACATAGGACATTCTTGGGCTTCAGGGATATGTGCGGGATGTTCTGAAAACTTCCATAGAGATTCCTCAATTGATGGCTCCGTTTTGATAGTACCTGTAGCATAGTGATTTCAGGGAGAGTGCTATGAAGACTGCAGGCGTGATGGATGCTGCAGTAAGGCATCAGAAGTGACCAGATACCAGTGATGAGCTTGGGGCTTTGTGACTTTCTGCCTACTGGGCCTACTGCTCAACGTGCATCCTTTTGAATGCTGCAGGCTGCAGGGTTTAAATTGGGGCCAGGTTCCGGCATCCACGATTTTGTTCCATGGTTCTGTTTCGGTCTGCAAATTCTCAGGCGCCTTTCGGACCAGGGATACCCTATAGCTGTTCTTCCATCCTCCCCTCAAGTCGGTGACTACACCTCGAAGATTCGACATTTGGGCCAGGGAGTTCCGTTGAGGATTTCAAAGACAGATTAGATCCCAACTTAAAGGCCTTCTCTCACCCCAAGATTGTATGTCTGGAAAATACCGGAGCAATAAAGTCCATCTTGCTTATTAGGGAATGAAGCACCTGCTAGCGTAGGGAACCGTGCCTCTTTCGCGAAGAAGCACCAGGTAGACAAAACGTGTCAAATTTGAAGCAGGTACAGCACGAACTAGTAACAATCTAAACGACCCACGTATTCTTGATGCTGTTACTAGGTGATGGCAGACAAATGGTGACCCCCTGAAGGAGACATCGTGCACAGTGAAGCAGATATCGCCGCTCACCAGCAGTGGGAATTCAGTTTGGGACCTACCCCTGTCACAAACGAACATAGAACTTTTTTTCTTTCCCAGACAGTTTTTGAGCCTTTGCGACCCTTTTCTGCCCTTGCCTCGCGCGGCACACCTTCCATCCCCTTTTCCTCAAGCTCTTGCATGTTTGGGTTTATTGAGCGTCTACGTCTATAAGCCCTATCCAGAGCCCTACACCTTGCACAGAGGGCCTCCCGCAAAAACAGCGCCAGCTGAGGTCATGCCTCACGGCTCGGGCGCCAAGTCCGTCCAACAGCGGGTTTCTTCCGTTCTTTCGGGGTGCAGGGACTCCTTCCAGTTCAAAGGTTTCGGGTTGGGGGTTTAGGGCTTGCAGTGCCGAGCTTGAGCCTGAGAATCTTGACCTGCATCGACTTGAGGGTCTAGTCGGGGCTTGCGGTGCAATTTAGAGATAGGCTATGGGGGGAGTCGGGATTATAGGCGGAACATACTGGGACAGATAGGGAGACATGGGAGTTATTTGCCTCGTAATGGATTCGGGGATCGGATTCAGCTTGCAATGATTCGATCTGCACTGTGCATATGGTACTAGTTGTACTGCTTTTGACTTGTTTCAACCCCAGATTGCGAGCCCACCAAAGAACAGTTTTGGGGTTGGGGTAGCAGACTGTTTAGGGCTGAGGCTTGTTTGGATTCTTGCACGCCAGCTCGTGTGTCCATACGGTCTTTGGACCCGCTCTTTGAAGAGCATAGGATGTGCCGTGCCACGGTCAAGAAAGGCTGAGCATTGCAGTTCTTGCCGCAGGAGCCTAGGAGCCTCCAAAGAAGGACCACAATACTGGTGGCAGGCACCTTCAGCCAAATCCCTCCAAAATTCAAAGCTGATGAATCCCAAATTTCAGAGATGTCTACATATCCCCGGCTTGCATGGGACTCCACAATAATTCTTGTACAATGCCTAAGTGAGACACGTAGAATTCCCATATATCCTTCAGGTCCTCAGGTAAGGTCCCTGAGGCCACCCTTCCTTGAGAAGAAGCGACCCCGGGACAAAAACCTTTCGAGCCTTGTCTTGAACGCTGTGCCCTCGCACATCTAGCATTTGGAGCCTGTGTTGCCAGATTTGTATCGAAAATTTATTTGTAGTGGTTGCAGTATAATTTGAGTCTACGCCGATGTTAGTTAGAGAGTTGTAGAGCATTGCACTGTTGCCTCATTTTTGTAAGTGAAGCCAAGGGCCGCTAGTCTAGACAACAGCCGCTGCCATCCGCTCAAGGGACCCAGCGCATGGAAATTGCACGTATTTATTCCAGCGGTGCGTCGTGTATGGCTTGAGAAATCATCGATCGTTGACTTGTTTGGGAACGTCTAACACAACACGCATACCGTTTGAGTTGTAAAGAATCAGAGTCAGAAAAAAGGAATGGATGATGCAAAGTCAGAAAATTTGTTAGGATTTCTGAAGTTGGTTTGAGGGTTGGAGCTTCTAGGGCTTTCCGATGTTTGGCTTCAAGAGCAGATGTCTTGGCTCTGGCGCCTGTTCCGCTCCACCATGGTCCAATTTGGCAGGTTTACCGCAGAGCCTGAACCCTAGGCCCTAGACGCCCCAATCTCTAACCACCCTAGGCCTGTAAACACGTTACGTAAACCGCAAACCCTAAGCCCTCTTGGCCTTCGCGTGATGGTGATGTCCAGGCCAAGAGGGAAATACCTAGGTAGCTGTGGCAACCTTTAGCCCTACCTCGGACCCCTTTCTAAACGCTGCATCACGAATGGTTTGGGGTTTAGCTTGCTTATCCACTGGAAGAAGCCATCAGCCATCAGCCATTTGAGATAAGGCTCAGGGTTTTCAGCCAAAAATTAGTCTTGACAAGTCTTGGAAATCGGATAAGTAAGCTAGGATACTGCGCGGGGCCTGATTCGGAGCGGCTGAGATGGCCCCAAAATTTGGACAGTCTGCCCGCTTGAAGGTTCGTTCAAAATGAGAGAGTTGGAAAGTTCTTGAAAAGCAAGCATAGAAGGACTGTCGTGTTCTTCTCGGGGCTTTTGGCCGAGGTGTGTTTCAATATGAGGCGCTAGGGTGTACAGCGGGGCTTGGGGCTGAGGTGGTATGTGGATCTCAATCTCAGGTCTTAGGCTTGTGTGCGCCTGGGCTCTAGGCTAGGCACGATGTTTTCAGACCCAGGGAACCCCACTCTATTGCAATACCGTGACAATTTCCGAGTATCCGATGGCAGAATGTGGAGGAGATTTTGTTGGGGTGGTCAGAGGTTCAGGATCCGCCCAACAGGTCTAGAAGTTTTGAGACATCCCGAAATCTTATGCGGGTTTACCCAGGAGTCCCGCCTACATACCCCTCAAGTATTATGGTCATGATTACGTGGGCCTCCAAATGCGATGCCTGAATTTCCCACATAGCCACATAGCCCCTCTTGTAGCGACAGGGACACTTTGTTGTTTCCATGTCAGCTTGGGGGACGTCACTGGCATTCACTTGTATTTCTGATGCTAGATAATGCTAGATAGGCATGATAGGCTCATGCATGGCTGTATGGCCGCATCCTGCCACGATTGGGGGGTATGTAGAACACACCACTCGATTTTGGCATACTGTTGTGAGATGCCTTGCCGTGAACCTATGACGTACTGTGAAAGACTTCATTTTAAGGTGATCGTTTGTAAGCCGGTCTTGAAGCATATGACTTGCACAGAACCGCTTGGTTTCGTGAGGATGGATATAAGCCCCTGAAGCGGTCCTTGAACTGGTCGAAAGCTCCGCATCCCCGAGCCACTTACTGCAAAGCCTACAACTGTCCTAGTCCTAGCCCCTAAACCATCCTAACCTTAAGCCCAAACCCTTCAACGGACAGGCTACGCAGTGCTATGCTCACCGAGGCTTGCTGGCTCTGGCTGGGTTTTGGGTTTAGGCGTGGTGGTTTGAGCTCCAGGTGTTCTGCCGAGAGTCCAGTTCACGGTTTGATGCCTCAGTGCAATCATAATTCATCCAGTGAAGATTTTGTTCGGCACGGGAGATTTATACCCTGAAGTATTTCTGACCTATACGCTCTTTGCGTGGACGCTTCAAGAACTTTTATGCAGCAGCCTTTGACTTTTGACCTATTTCTAAAGATGGGGTGAATAATAAGGGATGACTTAGAAATTTAGGGACAACTATCAGTATCCGCACATCCTGAACAAGAATAATTATATGTCAGCCGGTATGATGCGTGGACTGTTAAGGGTTGGGGTCGGGGGGGGGGGGAGGGGGGGCAGGGGGGGGGGGGGCGGGG
>CAJNIZ010046924.1:26854-38248 GCA_905231905.1 Symbiodinium pilosum | reverse complement strand
GCCTCCAGCCGGATGCCGGTGGGCGAAGTGGGCGGCGAAGATGGCGGGGTGACTGGTGGTGTGCTGGCGGCCGTCGTCCATGAAGCCTGGCAGAGCGAGGAAGCAGGCCAGGAAGGCTGATGCCAACATGCAACGCGCCAGGGGCACAGCTGGAGAATGGCAGTAAACCTTGGCTGAGGCTGCTGTGCAACGCAGCAAATGCTGGTGCGGAGAACTGGGACCGATACGGGAGTCTGGAAAACCCATCCGGGGCCCACAAATCCCGAGAATCCTGCACTAGCTCAGGGCTTTTCCGAAACGGAGGCGGCTGCAGCAGATTTGAAAGCTGACAATTCTGTTCACCCCGCAAAAACCAAACACCCGAATGCGCCAAGGTCAAAGCGTCCAAAAATCTAGACTCTTATTACTCCAAAACCTTGTTTACCAACCTGCATGGAACCTGCACAAACCTGCCAGCTCTGCTTGCTCTACCCAAGGCAGCTTCCCATTGCTTATCTCTTCTGGAATAGGATTGCAGGCCATTGGCTTGGCAAGGACCGGTCCTGTAGGCACCGGTCCTGCCGACATCATCATCGGCACCTGCATCTGCTGGCCCTGAGCTGCGCGGCACCAGTTCAACATCTACGTATTCACAGGCAATTGAGAGGCCAGGTGGGGTACAACAGCTGCCCGTTTTCACCCAAGACACGAACGAGCTCTGCACAGGCAGCTGGGCAAGCTGATGAAGAGAGGAGCGAGGTTGAACCGAGCAGGCAGCTGAGAGGTCGCGCAGGTTCTGCGAACTTTCACACGTGGGATGATCAGAGAGCTAGAAGCCTTGCTATGCATGCTCAGCTGCTTTTGAAAGCTCTGACCACAGTTCCGGAGGCAATGACCAGAAGGTACTCAAAGCGGCTTGCAGAAACTGAGAGGACCGAAAATCCGTAAGTAACTCTAAGCCCCTTACCCAACTTTCAATGATATTTTCCGTCTGGTTGGGGGCTTCCACATGAAGTTTAAACACCTGCCTCGCTGGTTACTCCAAGCTTCTCTGCCAAGTGGCCGACAGCACGGTCTGAAACCCTGGACAGACTTCCCAAAACACTTGCACCTTAAAGCTGGGAACTCTGAGGCTCATTGGCTTGCATCATGCTTCAGGAAGGCAACCTTGCAAGTTATTACCTCTGGCTTAGCAGGTCACTTGGCCAGATGCAAGCCAAATTGCGGCCGATTGAAAACCTTGAAAACCTGAGTGACATGAGCATTGATCAAGAGTGCAATCTACTTTGGTCAAGCTCATGCAAAACCTGCCACCTTTGGGTTGCTGAATACCAGGCATGAATTGTAGAAAGCTGAGACCCGCTACAAAGCTTGGACTCTTCATTAAACTTTCGACCGGGGATGCGACTCAGCTTTCTTGATGTTAAACCTTTCATCCGCTGCAGTCTTACGCGAGTCTTATCTTGACACAGTTATCGCCAATCACAAGGCACGCCACATAATTCAAAAGAAAAGCATCGCGCTGCTTGGAGAGAATTGCAGGCCTCCACAACTGTGCTAGGCCACCTGAAATACCCTTGGAACGCAATCTGGGCAGCTTCGAGGAAGTCAGATATAACCGTGCTTTTCATGGAAGCTACAATTACAAAGCTTGCATTACCTTCTTCTGCTGAGTGCTCGCGTCTGGCCCAGCTTGCCGTAGCCTGCTCATACCTGACCTGATGTCTACCTGCCTGACAGAGGAGTCTGTGGAAACTCTAAACACAGTTTGCCAAAAAGCTGCAATGCCTGCAGGTTCCTCTTGCGCTGCACAACGTCCTGACAGCACCCTAGCCCGCACTTCGGTGAAAACATTGCGGTGGGGTTGGAGCTGTCGAGCTGTCAGGACTTTCCTGATATTGATCACCTGAACATGCACCTGAAACACTGGCTGGTTTCAGGTCTGCGCTGGTATTAGCACAGTGTTGCTGTTACATCATCCAGCCGCAGACCTGGACTGATACCTTACCACGAATTGAGAACTGAAACTGAAGACCTTGTCTACCTGGCACCTGTGGACTGCTTGCAGCATCTATGTCCTGACTGCTGAGCAATAAGAGTTCCATTACAACCTACAAGAAATATCATAGAAGCTGCAGCCTGCATCCTGTCACCTACAAATTGCATTGGGAGCAGGGACAACCTACCGAATCTCTCGCTCAACCGCTTCGGCCTGCATGTAGATCGCAGCACATAATCTCAAACGAATCACAAATTCGAACGCTCCTTGAGGCGTCCCTGCTTTCTGTCTGATGAACCTCTACCTGGTGGCATGAAAGCACGCTGGCATGGCCACAAGCCAAGCTTTGTCTTCTGTAGATACCGCCGGCCATGCCAGTGTGGCTGCAACCTGAGCCTGAAAGTGAGACCTTAGAGAATGCAGGACGCCCATCGTTTCCACTAACTCCGAAATACGAATGTCTGTTGTCAACCTCGGATGGGCATCACGACCTGGGAAGATTGCTGCAGCAAGCTGCACCTGGTGCTAAAGCCCGATAAACGTGCTTACAATCCATGCTTCTCTGGTGAGGAAATGACGACTTGGGCAATCAATGCATGAGGCGCAGCTCAATACCTGAAACTACCTGGACCTACCTGGCCTGTACCATACTGCACCAGTTTGTGGAGCATACCATCACCAAAAAACAAAGTTGTACTTCTACAAACGCCCAGGAAGAAAGCCATTGGCTGCATCAGCCATTTAAATGCTCCCCATGCTGGCAGACCTCAGACCCATCCGATGCAGATCCAAACTCGATCTATCAAGCGGAGGAGGTCTCAGTCAAAACGCCGGCTCAAACAATGTTTGTCCGACCGACATGCAGCCAACAGCTGCATGACACCTTGGTTCTGCAACTGCAAGGAAAAATGTTGCTAATGTTCCGCATACCTGCTGTTGCACAAAGGTCAAAGCAGTCTCAGTCCCGCACCTAGAAACCTAAAGTGAAAAGCTGCTGGCCAGTTCGCGTAGAAACGGAGCTACAAGCTCTGGTAGTCACTCGGGACCACGAGCGTGCAGCTACAACAGCGCAAAGAAACAAAGAGCTGGCTCTTCGGCCTAAATGGCACTTGCAGGCTGCAGCACCAGAACCGTGCAACATACAAAATATGTGAAGTAAAGATTTACTAATGGCAGATGAATACCACCAACCTGCAGCAGCCTGCGATTCACAGCTATGACTGACTCGGCAGCCCGTTTGGCTCAAGAGGAGCCTGGCGGAACAGCTCTCCGTGGCTGCGGCTTTCTGAGGAGAACGCGCACGTCAGAGGCTAGAAGCAGCAACCGCCTGGGGCTTCGTCTAGGCGTTGTACCTGCTTGAACTTCTCAACACCATGTCATACCAACTGGAAGATAGGCCCTGAGTGCTCACGTGATGACAGTCGAACTGATGGATGCTCGGCATAAAGGGCAGCTGTTCACCTCATGACTAGAGGAACTTTTGCTGCATGGTAGAAAACACTCAACGCACTCAGACTCAGCGACATCCTTTCAAATGCCGACTTAGAAATAAATCCGATAGACTCCGATAGACATCTCATCCTGCCTAATTGAGAGGTTGATAGAGGCCGCCTCCCTCTTGAACATCCCACTCAGTCTTCCTCAAGGCCCCCTGTACAGAGCTGTCCAGCTCTGCGTTGCCGTCCCCCAGTCGGTCCTCCAGCCCTCCATCCAGCCAGACTCTTTTTCCGACGGTGTCACAAGAATGTGCCATTCGGATGGAAGGGAAATGCCAAGATCTCCATGAAACTGGTTCCAATTCTAGCAGTGGCTTATCCAATCATTACCACATTTGTAGCAACAACAGGCCCTCGCGACACTTGGGTGTCAAGCTTAAAGACACCCTCTCAGGTGCCTGGTCAAGGCATCTGGAGCACACCGCTCGATGTTGACAATCCAAGATGACCTGTGTCAGCTAAACAGACCCGACCAACTCTCGCTGGAGGCATTGGTGTTCAAAGGCTGTCGAGTCATCTGCTGTGTTGATCTCGCGTTCGTAGCAGATTTTGCACAAATGGCCTAGGAATGGAACAGCACGTTGACCCAGACACTGCAAATCCGTCAGCACCAAACGTCAAGGGCGTGGCGTTCCTGTTCCGCTTCGAGTCGCTTTTGAAGCTCCAAGACCTGTAGCTCTTGTTGACAAGCCTTTCTGCGCATTTTTGCCCGTCAAATCCTGGCCTGAAGCCGCAGCCTGGTGACTTCTTTGCTGTTCTCAGGCTGAGGGCCTAGCAGGCAGCAGCACACTTAAATTAGTGCACTGCCCTGTTAAATGGCACTGGACAATCCTTCCACTTCCCCGATCTCTGGTTCCGCAGCCGCCTTTGTGCGAACTGCTTAGCTTCGCAGCGCTTCAAAGCTTGACAAATGCTCCCTTCTTGCCTCCGCATCTCCTTCACCAGCACCTTGCAAGCGTCGCCTGACAGCTAAGGTGCAGGCAGAACCAGAAAACCTGCCAGTGTGTTGCAAAGCTTTGCGACCTTCGCTTCTCTTCACCACGAGGCAGCTGTTCGGGGAGGGCCTCGGCTGAAAGCATTGAGCTCATTGGAACACAAAACCTGAAATGCTGCAAAAGAATGTGGCGAGGCCCTGAGGGTAACGCAATCTTGTACATGTCATTTCGCCGTGTACCATCAAACTCAGAGGCAGGACGCAGATCTGCAGTCAACGGGAAGTAAGTGAGCTACTTGCTCTGCTGCCGTTTTACCAGCTCAGGTCAAGGCCCCCCCAAGGATGTACATGCAACCTCCATACCTTGTCAAATCAGAAAGCTGCCGTGTGGTCTGAAAAAGATCGGTTGGTCGGTGTATGTCGGTGTCTTTCAGCCGCGGGTTGCCACTTTGCAAGCTTAACTGGCTCCAGGTATTCAACGTATGATTTTCCTTTGTCTCTCCCCTTTGGTGGCCTCTGCTCCCTTCAGGAAATAGGTTAGGCACTGTAGAAATCTCGATGGCTGCAGAGAGAAGCTGGCAGCACTGCGCCATAACGCGGAAATATGGTCCCATTGCCACACCCCAAAAAGTACCGGGCCCAGACCAGTGCATCATCTAGCATCTCCATTGACGATATGAAACTGCGGATGTCAGGGCGTCGCAGTGGTCTCGCTGCCGTTTTCCGGCAGAAGACAAGTCACAGGGGCTTTCCGCAAAAACAGCATCAAAGCTCAAGGAGCCCAAAGCCTGTCCATTCTGGCGTACTTAGCCGTCCGGTGTGATCTGAGCTGGCGGCATACAGGCACGGTGAAAGGTTCTTGCTGAAGGCGGATCGCCAGTCTCAGGGTGCGTCATCTTCCGGAGGCAGGACATCAATTCAGACACGACTCATGTGATTCCATACGAGGCTGCCACAGTCTTTACTCTTGACCATGACCTTGCTGAACACAGAGTGGATCCCTTGCAAGCCCCACTATGCTGCACTATTGAGGCACCAGCCGAGTGTCAAAGCTGAACTCGCACAAGTCAGAGAAACGAGCCTGAAACAATGACGGGCCCAGTCAAGACCACATCGAGAAGTGTGGCCACACGTGCTTTCAAGGCACCCTTTTACTGCTATGTCGGTAGGTGACAGTATGTTGACTGGGCCATTAAATGAGAGGAGGCACCTGGCGCTTGTCCACACCGCCAAAAACAAACATGCAGCACCCGTGGACGACAGCACTGTGACGATAGCGTGACCTTGAAATTTTGCGACGCATCGAAAACTTCGCCAATAAGCTTGCAGTGGACACTGCTTCAGTCAGGCAGCGGAGGCACATCTCCCCGGCCAGGAACACTGTACCTGCAACTTCAACATGGTCTGTGAATTCAAGTAAAGGCAAGTATGCTGCTTGGGCACCACTGGTTCGTGGTTATGGAAAACTCATACAAGTCATCCAGAGTATCATGTCCGTCCCAGCCGCCAAACACAAACCTGCGCTGCAACACATGCCCGAAGCCCCTCTGATTGCACATCTTCAAGCTGAATAAGATCCGCGCATGCTGGACTGGTAGACCACAGCTGAATGCCCGAACCGTCCCACGGGCACGTTGTCGGTGTCTGTTACCTTATACACCGGTGCTTAAGTCTGAACGAGTACTAGCAGTCGTGCGATCTTGCACCTGCATCCACTCCCTTTCTTCCGTGTTGAAGAGATGCAAATCCTGCCGATTTGGGGTCAGGAGACCGACACCGAGGTCAACACGACACACAAGAAAATCTACTCTCGAAAAGTTCAGTGATTTCTTTGGCCTGAAAGCGGGTGCGTCCATCAAAGCCACCAAAGATGTAAAGGCTTGCCTGCTTGCGATCTTCTACGACTGTGACACAATACATGCCAGCCAACTGGTCCATTGATTCCAGCCTCATACACCACGCAGGAATGGTCTGTACGAACTGATGGCTTCTGTGCTGCATCAAGGCCTCAGGGAGAATAACTTCAATAACCAAGGAAAGCTTCAAAATGCGACGACAGCGAACATCTGGCTCACTTCAAGTCTGAGGCAAAGACGGGTCCAATGTGCTTTGGGGATGTTGAACTCAAACAGGTCATTGAAGTAGTCACCATCCTGCTTAAACACGGCTGAAGACTCAGGCGTTTGAAGCTGCTAAAATCATGTCTCAAGTCTTATGCCTCTTGAGCGTCATGTGTTCTGTGAAAACATCCATCTGTGACCAAATACAACGTCTAATCTTTCTTCAGCAGCTATCGGAACCTGGAAAATCAAAACCCTCCGGAAGTCCATCAGACCCTGCACACGTGCTCCTTCTTCGTGTAGCCGCCAAAGAAGAAAATGCTGTCGCGGCATACCACCGCCTGCTCGACAGTCAACCATATTTGAGGCCCTTGCCTGGGGTAGCTACCTAGGCCAGAAGAACCTAATACAATCCTCATCCCATCCTGGCTTTCACTCCCATATCTTGGGCCACACCTTGGAGCCAGATCGCGCTGAAGGTGGATTCCCCGTCACCGGATCGATGCATGCCCATGTCCTGCAGCACCGCATGCTGCATGCGGCACTGGAACCTGTGTGTGCAGAAGGCGCACTTATGACGGACATCGTAGCGGTAGATGTCGTTCTGTCGGGCATTTTCATCTGTGCCTGCAAGAAGAACGAAATGGCTGGTACATTGCTGGCACCGCACTCTTGTGCTGCTGCACGCCAGTTCGGGGCCTGTTTTGGCTTGCGCTCAGACTGATCCGGTGAAACAATCACAAGGGCTCTGCAGGCTGCTTTTCAGTCACTGCACCGGCGGTCCTCATTGCATGGCCCTGACGGTAAGGGCCGCTGCTCATTTCCTGCCAATGCAGAAGGCAAAGTGATGGATTCGGAAGATGATGGGCAATGAGGATAGCACATGCAGCCGCGAAGTACACCTCCGAGCTGCAAATCCCGTTTCACCTTACAGCAATCGTGGCCAGGTCGCGGAGCTTTGCCAGATGCTATCAGATGGGCTGTGTCACACAAAGCCATTAGAGTAGAGAAGGCCAGCTAAATGACGCATGTGAGTGGCTATTCGGGTGATTCAAGAATAAGATTACACAAAGCTGCGGCAAAATCGGCAATCACTTGACTTTCATCCATGTTCAGGCCCGTTGAGGTCAAGGCGAAGGCTGTCGACTGCAGCGGACATGACACCTGCCACGCTATCCTGGCATGCTGGTATCTGTATGTTGCAATGCTCTCATGTCCTGATAGTTGATCAATCATGAAGGTGTCGGCCTGCTCCTCGCCGGACAAGCCTAAGGTTCCAGGTTTGTATCTCTTGGTCATGACATTCGTGCATCCGCAGTTGAGGGCCCACTGTCTTCCATTGGTACGACATGGGGTCCTATCTCGAAACGCTAACTCGCTATCCAGCACCATCACATTTTGTGAGGTGCCACGGGGCGGTGAGACTGGATTTCAACTTCATTGCAATTTGGATTTGGTCCGAGTCTTGCCAGAGGACTCCTTGGTGCCCAACTTAGTTCCAGTCCGGCTTGCTGTCCGGCTTGCTGACTCCAGCTTGGTGCCTGCGTTGGACTTGGTGCCTTGGTTGGATTTGGTCCCGGCTTTGGAACCTGGCTTCGATGCAGCTTTGGAGCTTTGGTTCTCCTCTTCCTCCTGCCTTAACTGCTCGCAAAGGATCTGGTCATCAGATTTCACTGGCCTCGGTGGACCTAGGATGTCAACCAAAACCTGCACCCAGTCCATGAGTTCTCGCTCTCGGGCCCTTCCTTCCTCCGTGTCCTCACAGGCAGCTATGTGGCCCATCGACTGCAAAGCCTTCACCACATCCACATACCTTCCTTTCAGCTTTGCCCGGGCGCCGGGACATACCGAGGCCAAGTGGCTTAGGGCATTGGTCCCGGAGACCATGGTTCCATGCAGGCAACTGCTTGCCAGCATGGCTTCAAGGATTACATCTAGGTAGGGCTCGACGACCAGAGCGTGCTTCTGACAGATTCGCTCAAAGATCCGAAGGCCCCAGAGCGCTGCCTCGGAAGACCCACCCTCGGTCCGAAGCCCACGGGCAACTGCCGATGCCGTGAGAGCTGGAAGTCGCCCCAACTTCTCTGGTGTCAGCAAGGCCATCAGATCATGTCCAGAGTCAGTCTGAAGCAGCGCAAAAGCACAAAAGAGCGCGTCCTGTTCAAGCTGTTTTGCCTCAGGTGTGATTAGATTGGGACAACAACCTTCACGAGTTTCAGCTTGTCCTACGGTAGGTTCTAGAGGCTCACACTCTAGCTTCAGAAACTGCCAGAAAAACTGCCCAAGCCTGAGACAGATCGTCCGCTCCCAAGGCCCAAAGAACTGCCGGCGCTGCTCCTCCCTCGACCCCTCGTTGAGCGAAGCTCTCGTCCACACTGCAGATTGCACCCAAAGCCGCCAAACCCCATCGCTGCACGCTTGGATCTTTCTCGTGGCGCCGCAAGGTGCTAATAATCACCTCTACAATCCCGCCCTCTGCACAACCACTGGGAAAGGCGTCCATGACAGCAGATGTGGGCTGCACAGAGGCGATGCTTCGAAGGAAGGCCAGAAGCTTCTCTTTCACACCAATCTTTGAGCTGTAGAGAAGTGCATCACATAAGGCTTCCTCTAGCTGGAGCTGGGAGATTGACCTCAAGACGTCAAGCTTCAAGTCGTTGCACCGAAACGTGATGTACAGGAGCGCTTCAGCCGCGGCTTCTGTCACAGCCTCGGAAACTCCTGCTGAGATGATTCCCAAGAGCTTCATGAAGAGCTGATGCTCAGGACCAAGAGACCTGTGAGAGGCAATCTGTGAGACCATATGGCAAGCTGCTTGCGCAGCGGCCTGGGCATCAGTGTTCTGTTCAGCAGTTTTTAGGCTGCTGAAAGCTGCGTTGATGAGCTGAAGGACTGAAGCCCAGTTAGCAGTGCCTCCAGAACACTCCTCACGACAGAGCGCGCAACGGGATGCGCAGCTGGCCAGAAAGGACAGAATGGCTGCCAGCAAGTGCGGATGGTCAGCGTTAGAAAAGCTGCCAAGAAGCCTCTGCGTCAGCTTCATCACCGCATGAAAGGCCTCGTTCATGGTGTTGGACCAACGTTCAGCTGGAGATTCTGCAGCTAGTGCCTGCAGGAGCCACAGGACTTGCAAAGCCAATTTTTCCTGCCCTTCTCCTTCCCGAGAAGTCACGAGAGTCAACGTGTTCAGAAGCATCTCAGGCCCTCCCTTGACCAGAATTTCTTCAATAGCCGCTGATCTGTGAGATCTCATTGTCTCTGCACCAACAAACTCAGTGAGCTCCCAGAGCAAGTTGCTCGCCACCTCAACACTCGCTGGCGGCGAGCAGCCCCAGAACAACACCTTGTGACAAGGCAGATCTTCCAGCCCAGCCTCTGGGCAGGGCTGTAAGAAAGCCTGGACTCCCTTTGGCGGCTCTGGCATGTATCCAGCCAGCCACCGAGCTAAAGGTGGACCTCCTGAAGACCCTGGCATGGCATCGCCCTCCCAAGCGGCCACACCGCGAAGGCGGCAGGCAGGTCGCAGCCACATGCGGGCAGACCCGGGCGCATCAGACACCACCATGCGAACACCTGCCGCGGGTGTCTGTGGAAGCGGTTTGTAGCAAATTGCGACAAGCTGGGGACTTCACACCCACTGTCCATGTAAACTCTGGACCACTTTGCAAAATAAGCGCGAACAGCCTACAACAAT
This sequence comes from Symbiodinium pilosum, assembly GCA_905231905.1. Lineage (NCBI taxonomy): Eukaryota > Dinophyceae > Suessiales > Symbiodiniaceae > Symbiodinium > Symbiodinium pilosum. The sequence continues at coordinate 28,086 of CAJNIZ010046924.1, read as the reverse complement.
CTGCAACCGCTTACTGGGACACATGCCTCAGGTGGGAATTTGTTTTTTTGTGCCTTACCCCCCTGCACCTGGAACACCATCCAGTGAGCCTTGCGGAGGCAGAATTAAAGCTGGCTCAATGATGCAAACCTTGGACTCCTGGCTCGCGTTGGTCCATGTCAGGGCCCAGGCACCGCCATCGATAGAGAAGCCGTAGTAATAAATCAAGGCATCTCTGCTCCTGGTAACAGGATTTAAATGCCTGCGCCAGAACTGTGGTATCAGCTTTATGGGGTCGAAGTCATCATCCATATCATCGCAGCAGTCCAGGTGCTCAATGCGCTCCTCCGGGACGCCGGCCTCCAGCAAGGCCGTCGTCATAAGGTCGATTGCAATCTTCGACTGCTCTCGAAAACGACCCCGGCTGCGATTGATGTACTTGTTTCCTGGCAAGAGGAGCTTTGGGCCCTCTTCGAAGGGACCGCCATCTTGCCAGGCCGCACCATCACCTCAGAATGGAGGATTGAAATGCAAAGCTTTCACACGGCCCTACATAACCAATTATAGTAGTTTCCATTTTCTTCTCCATTATCCCTATATACAGTCGCTATATAATGTGCTATAATCACAACATCGAACCCTAAACCCTGAACCCTAAATAGTGGTTTCCCTTTCATTTCCATTATCCCTCAACCCCAAACCAATACTATATAATGTACTATAATAATGTACTATAATCCGCCAGGGCACATTCTGAAGTGATGAGCAAAGCCGCTCCGAAGCGCTTCGGGTCCACCAGCTGCTGCAGCGGACTGATGCCCCGCCACACTATGGTCCTAGGTTACTCTATTATCCCCCGAGAGTGGAGAATCAAATGTGGAAAATGAAATGGTTACTGGGGTAATATCCGGATTTGAGGAACTTAACTTAAGTTGCTATAATGTCGCGCCCAATTAAATGGAGGGGTCCGGAAGAATGAAAAGTTTCGGGGCAATTATTCAGAGTCAGCTATTGTTTGAGGGGTCCGGAATAATGAAAAGTTCTGGGGACCGAAATTTAAAAAAATGCGGATTCTGAATCCTAAATTTGGTTGTATTTGTCTTATTTTAGCTAGCAGCTAAGAAAAGCAATGCAGAAACAGCTTGCAAGCTCAGTCTCAGTCAGCTTTTTCTCTTAGAGAAATCATCCTGCTCTGTCTGTGCCTAAGGCACACCCTGAGAGCTGCTGTCTCAGGTACGAAAACTTGCTTAAAA